>VZTG01004896.1:173621-211004 GCA_013397845.1 Melanocharis versteri | reverse complement strand
AAAAAAAAAAAAAGACAGAATTAAAAAATACAATCTCAAATCCTCATTCCATCGGAGGAATTAGAAGGCCCTGGATCAGCAGAGCCAGCCCATCCTGAGGATGCCAGGCCATGCTGGAGGTGTCTCTGGAGGGCTTTGTCTCAGCAAACACTGTCATCCTAAGGGTAAATGCAATGTCCACACCTCATGTCCCAGCCCCAGCAAGCAGGGCTAGGGCAGCAAATGTTTTGTGCAACCCACACCAGAAATTTCTGTCTCTGCTCTGAAGCAATATGCCCACAGCAGGCAGAGGAGGGGAGCGTGGCTGTGTTCTCCTCATGCTTCCTGTGCCCTCTGATTTCACAGGCTCTACCACCCAGGACTGCCACCCCAGCACCCAAATCCCACCCCTCAAACACCGTGACTGAACAAGGCCAGGCAAGGGGCAAACCCCACCTCTCACTTACAATGCACTCTCAAGTACATTTGCAATGCAGATTTTGCATAAAATGCACTTTTATACATATTACATATATTTATAAAAATCTTTACATTCACACCTTTACCTTTTCAACCAAAGACTTCACCCATTTGAGCTGCACATCACAGTTTGTGCATTGCCCATGATGCCCCGAGTAAGACAAAGATGAGAACAAGGACAATCTCTGCTCCCGTGGAGTTATGCCTCCAGGTCATGAACCCATTGATCCCACCTGCCTGGTTTATTTCTTTAAGGCTTAAGAGAGCTGGCTCAGAGGAAGGGTGGGGGCCCGGGGCTTGTGGCTCCTCACACTGCCCACGCTGCCAGGAAATACCCTGCCTGTACGTGGGGCTCAGCTGCTCTCAGATATTTTTCCCTGCACACCCCCAGAGACAGAAAATATTTATATACTATACACCTATAAAAATACATAGTAATACTATAGGAAAATATGTAAATATAGAAAAAACACAATATACTAAAATATTTATGTAGTGTATCTAAATAAATAATGAATAGATAAATATATAATAAATAAATATATTGTACATACGCATACAACAAAAAGTTGGAAATCTGAAATGATAAGAGCCAGGGGAAAGGTCAATATCCAGGTGCAATCAAAGAAAGGAACCATGCTGGAAGTGTGCACAGCACAGACAGAGCCAAGGATTGCCCAAATCTTGGCCTGTTCCATGACCTGCCATCAAGATGAATTAAATGCATCCCAACAACCCAGGGACCAAACAGCTTCCTTGTGCCTCCTCAGCAGCTCCAGGCCAAGGCACCTCCACAACATGCCTGCTTTGAGATGTCTCTTCAGCTGGCTAAATCCTCTTCCCAGGACTGTTCTTTTTGCTTTACCTTCAAAGCCAGTCAGAAAATGGGAGTGGCTGTCAGGACGGGAAGTGCAGCTGCAGGGTGGGGTTCGTGGTTCCCTGGGAAGGTGGCATGACGGTTGTAGTGCTTACAACCCACACATTTACCTGGGAGAACCTGGACCACCAGAAAAGGACAACTCCTAATTTCCCAGCTGGACTTGCTCCAAGAACCTGCTAAGGATAATTTAAAGCCAACTATTGATTGAGCCCAGAACTGCATACCTTCCCTCCCCTTACAAACTCTTGCCCAGGTGGATCAACCACCACTGGTCCCAACACCTCTTGCCAATAAGCTGACACTGGGCTCCACCTCAGAACTGCAGGCACCAAGAGCTAAATGTTCCATTGCCACTGAGGGAAAACTCCACCCCAGAGCTCCCAATAAAGGCTCTTGCTATTTGACACTATATTTCATCTGTGCATGTGTTGAAAAGTTTTAATCGTGTACCTATGTATAGTCCTGCAGCAGCAATTTCCAGTGCCAGCCAGAAAACACAGGACCCTCGGTAACAGAAAACACTCTGCAGCCAAGTAAACAAAATGACAGTCTCATAAACCAGAAGCATTTGTGCCATTAAAGATTCAATTCGTAGACAGAATAACAAGGGATGAGTTATTTGGAAGTGCAGACTTTAAGGACATGGGTAATGTAACAGTGACAGAAACGCTGTGACTGCAAGACCTTTGCTCAGGCGTGACTCAGCACAGCAGCTGTTTCCTGGAAAATTAATACTTCAGCCTCCCCAAAATGCCCACAAAGCCTTTGAGAGCTTGCAAAAACCAACCCTGGAAGCCCCCTCAGCCATCTGATCTGTCACTGCCATGGGGATTAACACAGGGTCCCCATCGCAGCACAGGGCGGGGACCTGCAGAGAGCTCCAGCAGCAACCGTGGGGACTCAAGGCAGTGCTGTCAACAGAAGGCAATCACATTTTGGCCTCAAAGCTACCTCTTCATGACCCCCAAACTCCAACATCCCCCTAATCACCATGGGCATCCTAGGAAAGCCCCTGCCCCAACCGAGGTGTTCCCGAGCAGAGGCAGCTGTTAAGGAGGTTAACGCAGAATCGTGTCAAGTAACAAACACCTAGTATTTATTAATAAATTAGTACACCGGAAGGCAATTTTTCAATTCATTCCCCTCTTCCCTCACTCCCACCCCTTCCCACGGGGCAGCTCATGCCACCCTCATACCATTATTTCTTCAAGTTGAGCGTAGTACAGACTGTTCGTTACGGGAGCATAATAATTGCAAATATAATCAGACAGACTTCTTACGATGCAGCTTTTTGTCCCCCACACCCCCCGCCCCCGACCTCTTTTTTAATAAAAAGTGAAGTGTGATTTGAAGAGACTATTGAGACCCCATAAGGTCTTCAGAGAACTTATCGGCCACGTCTGTATAAAAAACAAGAGACACGAGTGTAAAAGCATAGCTTGGTTTAAGTCTTACAGCACGAGGAGAGCGGGACCACCGGCGGCCTTCGCCTCCCCACGTCCAGCACCGGCTCCCTTCAGGGCCCCACCATTCCCACATGTGGCAAGGCAGGGTAACTCCTTACATTCGACTGGAGGCAAAGGACCTTTCCACTGCCTCGAAGGTTGGTGGGGCTTGACCCTTTTCCTTGCAGTTTAAGCGCTTCTGCTGTAGCGTATTAGGAGCGCGATGCGTTGTCCGGGTGAAAACCATACAATAAATAACCGTGCTAGTAAAATCTCAGCAATGGATATGAGCCAAACAAGAGTACATCAAAAAAAGAAGTCAGCTCGGGTGGGAAGCTTAGCTGCGTTAAGAGACAGTAACCAGCAACAACTGGGGTGGGTTTTTTGCGTGTTTTTGCCATTTACCGCCCCGAGGCGAAGGGAGGTGGTGGGAGATGGTCACTCCGAGCGACAGCTTTGACAGAGGAAGGGGATTACAGAGCAATCCCCAATTTGATGTGTTAGATTACACCAGATTTGTGGTCTTTTAGTTCATTAACTGCGGTTTTGGATTTTTTTTGTTTGTTTGTTTTCTTTTTTTTTAAAGTGCATCGGCTGATCTGATTGGAATGAGAACAAGGAGAAGAGAGGCTTGGGGAGGGGGCAGAGGGTGCAAAGACTTGGACTGAGCGATAGAGTTACGGTAGAGGGGTGCAACGCTGGCAAACTGCACCCCCTCCAAAAACAAGGACACCTCAACGAAAATACTGGCCGTATATTCTACAACAAATCCTGCCTGCGTATTGTTGGTCATCTTAACGAGTGCCAAGCTAGCTCTAGCAGATATTCGGAGAGCGTGCGGTGACCCAGTGCCTACAGTAAATCGGGAAGGTGGCTATAGACAGAGTCCAGGAGGGTCTGGCTGGCTTCCTGGCTCTTGACTCCGGCGATCTCAAATAGCCTGTCCAGCTTGTCTTCGGCCTGCGGGATCTCCTCGATCACGTGGAGCTCCTCAGGGTTGAGGATGTGCAGCATGTCGTCAAAGATGGGCTGCAGGTCGCACGGGTCCAAGCGCACCTGGCGCAGGACGGTGTCCTTCTTTTCTGTAGGAGGAAAGGGGATTGGTCAAGAAACTCCTCAAGAAACCTCTGCAAACCAGGGCTTGTTCTCCTCAGTCCATCCCCTGGTGCCACCTCTGGAGAGGGACATGTCAAAAGGAGAACTGAGGGAAAAGGTGGAGGGTGACAAGTGATGGAAGGGAGAGGAGATGGAGAAGGCAGTGCTGCTGAGGCACCTCAGCCAGGATCTTGCAAGAGCAAACACAGCATTTGTAAATGCTGAATGGCCGATTCGGAAAAGTGAGGGTAGGAGGGGAGCCAAAAAAGCTGAATTCTGCTCTTTCAAGTTGTTTTCATTGGGTCAGCTTTATTTTCACACCCAAGTATAAATTTGGTAGATTGACTGAGCTCAGTGTTTCACCTTCATCCGAAATTAAAAGATTATTAAATGCAGCAAGTTAAATACAGTGAATTAAAGCTCCTAAAATAAAGGGGGGTGACTAACAGTACTTTACGTCTTCAGCAAAGAGGACCAAGAGTGAAAAAAAAATCTTTAAAACCCCCAAAAAAATCAGTCTGGAAATTACATTCTCTGGTTTCATCTCATGTGGAAAGGCACAGGCCAACACAAGAGCCAAAAGTCAGCAGAAACACCCCCCAGTCACCCAGGGATGCTATGACTTCCTTGGCAGAACTTTAAAGAGTTAAAAGCCTTTGAAGGTGTTTTTCTGTCTCAAATCTTTATAATCTTCGTTAACAGGATATTCTGGTCTGGAATGAGGATGTGATACGCGTATCCTGGAGAGCCAGTTTTCCCAGTTATTTACTTTAATGATATCATGTGTTGAGCAGCTCTCCCACGTGCGCTGACCACAGGGGACAATGCCATGGTGTCCCTTCTGTCCTCCCACTCTGCCCTGGGCTGGTTTTGGTACCTTTGGTAATAAAAGAGCCTGTCCGGCTGAGCGCGGAGGAGCCACTGGAGGTGGAGTCGCAGCGCAGGAGAGGCTCGGCTTCGTCGACAAAGAAGCATTTCTTCTCTGAAGGAGAGGGCTCCACGGTGAGCACAGCCGCCTCGGGGGGCTTGGGGCTGGGCGTGGGTGCGGGGCTCACTGGGCTGGGGCTCACCGGCAGCGCCAGCTTGTCACCTTCCAGCTTTGGGGGGAGGAAAGAGAGGGAAAATTAACGTGGGGGGACGCTATGCAACAGGCAACACTCAAACCCACCTGCACCCTGGCTTTCAAGACATGCCAGCCCACCCTCAGCAAGGGGTGACCCATTCTGTTGGCCCAGAACAGGCACAGGACATGACCCGGCGTGGACATCAGCACTGGCATTTGGACCATCGGGCAGGAGGGATAACACAACCCACACCCCTGGGACACCTGGTAGGAGCAACCACTGCACCAGGATGGCACATGCAACCTCAGCAGGGCATTTTAGCTGAGTTTTCCTTCTCAGACTCAGTTTATTAAAGCCCAAAGCACAGCTCTTGGGGGCAAGAGGTGATGATATCCAAAACCTGCTCCACACCTGTTGTTTGCAAAGAGCAAGGCACAGCCCGGCTCCATGGCTCCTACCAGTGCCAAGGCAGCAGGGCGAGGGCTGTGAGACCCTTCAGGGACCTCCAGTGCAGCACATGGCTCTGACCAGCTCCACTGACTAACTCCACATCAAATTAATGATTTGTTTGCCCCATCTCACCCTTGCTCCCGTGAGCACTCCATTAAAGCCTGATGGAAAAGTCCATCCCACCAGACTCCAAGTTCAGAGCAAGGAAGGACAGACAGGAGCTGGCACTGACCACAGTGTCACTCAAGTGCCTTTGCTTTTTCCTGTCCTGATGTGAGCCAAGGGCAAACGTTCAGCTCCACAGCTCCAAAGCCAACAGGAGCAGCAAGCACTGCTGGGAAGCACTGCACTGGGAAGCAGCAGCATTTGACAAGTGACAGGTGACAAGTGACAGGACAAGATGAAATGGCCTCAAGTTGTACCAGGGGAGGCTTAGATTGGATATTAGGAAAAATTTATTCACCAAAAGAGTGGTCAGGAATTGCAATAGTCTGTCCAGGGAAGTGGTGAAATCACCATCCATGGAAGCATTAAAAAAACATGTGGATGTGGCAGTTGGGGACATGGTTTAGTGGTGGACTTGGTAGTGTTGGGTTAAGGATTGGACTTGAGGATCTTAAATGTAATTTCCAACCTTAACAATTCTATGATTCTATGAATTTGGGTGCTGATGTGAACCTGCTTCCCAATTTGACTGTACTCTCCATGTTTCTTCTTGAAACTCCTTCCTACCTCCAAGACAGCTCAACATCCCCTCAGGGTGCAAATCTCAAGCAGAGCATTTCTAGTTGCCATTCCCTGCAGGGAGGAGATGCCTGGGCCAGCATCCTCACAACCCTGGCTGGCAAGCTTGGGCACCTCTGCAGGTCACCAGATCCCTCTAAACAGGTTGCTTTAAGGGCCATCCAATATTTAACCTTCTTCCCAAACTCTGCGTCCCTGCTTGACCTGCCAGGGAAAAGAGCTGCAAGCCCTGTCCCCATGCAATTCCCTCTCCCAACAGTATTTCATAACCCTGTTTTCTCCTACAGAGGGAAGATCAGCCTATTCCTGCTAACAGGCTTTTGCCTACTACCCAGGGATAAAATGCAAAATTGGGATTAAAGGCTGTGGGAAAGGGTGCTGCTGAGCCACCTCCGCGCCGGCATGGATGTGCCTGAGCATTCCTCATCCGTGTCGAGGAATTCGCCACCCACAAATCACATGTCTGCTGGGACGCCCATTAGTTCACATTAAATTAACATTGAAGCCTGTTCCTGGTAGAATAAAAGGGTTTTTTTTCTCCCCTCATTGAAAATAAACAGGGGAGGATTTGTTCTAGCTCAGCACATTACGCAATAGGCATGTTAAAAATAAAAGTCAGCTTTAATTTTTAATTAAAAGAATCTGCCTTCTCCTCTGAAACTCCCTTTCCAGTACAGCTCATCATGGAGAATCAGCTATGGCCATTAAGGGAGAATATCAAGGGAAGGACCAGGACAGCAGCTGGCCACTTTCCAAATTGTAATATGCGCTGATATCCCCTTTAAAAATAACACAGGCTTTAGGGGTTAGTTTTATCTTGTGCAGCTCATCTACCTAATATCCAACCACAACCCCACCTACCAATTCCCAAAAAGGAGCCTGATGACCGAGCAACAATTGGCCAAGGGAGGGCAGGGAGCAAACAGCTGCCCCAGCTCTGCCTTCCCAGAACCAACTCATTTGGAGTTTAATTAAACAGCTGCTAAAACACGCTAGGAAAGACAAAATCACCCGAGGTTATTTGACTGTAGCCGTCCCGGGAGCCCAAAGCTTTCCAAATAGCTGAACGGTTGCAAGCTTGAGGCAAAGCAAACAGGATGCTTGGATGTGTGTTAATGTTTAAACCACGGGAAGAAAGCAACTGGGAATGAGGGCTTTGAAAGACCAGGGAATGCAAAAGGTTGCTGCGAGGTGAAGCCTGTGGAATAGGTGTAAAAACACACTATTCATAGCCTGTGACTCACTGCATTGAAACCATCTTGGCCATTCCTATTTTTATGAACGGTGGTGATTGAGTGAAACCAAGCTCTGTCTGGGAAAAAAGCCCCACAAAAACCCTCTTGCAACCCTTCCAGAGCCATGGGATTTCTCACCTTTACGTCCTCGTTGCCGGGCTCCTGAGCTTGCCACTGGGGCTGCATCTGCACCTGCAAAGAGAGACATGTGGGACACTGTTAGATGCACAGTCCAGCACAGAAACCAAAGGCACTGCAGTGGCTTTGTCACATCAGCAGCCTCCTATGACCCATCAGGGGTGCTCTGCCAGGTATCTTTTTTAGGTGTTGGTTTGGTTTTTTTTTTTGAGCACTGCACCAAGAGATTTTCAATGCCAAAAAAATATTAATTAAAAACAATCCTAAAAGCTCCTGTGTACTGGCAGCCCTTTAGACTGCAGTTCAAGCACCAGTATCCTCTTGGATCCCAATGCATCTAGGAGGGTGCTCTAAGCAGCTCAGGGTGTCTGAAGGTCCTTCCTAAAAGGAAGAAAAGGGGGCAGAAGGGGATGGGGGCAGGAGAAGACATAGGCTCGGCTTTGTTTTCTTTCACAGCTGCTCTCAGCAGCTCTGTTTGAACGGGTTGGTCCCATTTGCTGCCTCCGTTTTACAGTACTGCAATAAAAGCTTAGCTCAGACAAACAGAAACTGCAGCTGCTGTGCTAATATTAGGAAGGAGCAGCAGTAGGCACTAAAAAACACCCTTCCCTCAGGCAATGCTTCCCAGCAATTCCTCCTGCCGCAACCAGGCGGGAACAAAAGCGGGTGGCAGGCTGGCTGCTGCTGAGGGTGGCTGTGCACCCTCCGGGATGTTGCGGGGGATAAATTTAGCACCGAGGCAGCCGCTTCCCGGATTCCCTGCCAGAAGATGACACCCGGCTGACACCAGCCCTTATTCCCAGGTCTGTTGTGCCTCCGCAGGGAATGCGGCAGGAAAAACCCCGGCACATGGGGCAGGGTGGGATGGGCAGCAGCCTGGCACAGGTGATGCCGCAGGCACAGAGTGGTGCTGCTGTGGGATGCTCTTGCTGTGGACCCCACAGGCATAGGGAGGATCTCTCTGGATCAGCAGCTCCGTGGTGCACAGGGTGTTTGGGGATCCACCCTGAGGGCAGACAGACCCTGGCAGGTTAAACACCACTGGCAGGGCCATGAGGTCTCACAGAGGGGTCGGAGAGGGGCAGTGATGGTGTGTGCTGCTGCAGAACAGGAGGCATGTCCTCTGCCAGGATGGGAAGAGCATGAGGGTGCTGGGGTGGGGAAGCCCAAATTTCCTTTCTGTGCCCTTCACCTCACCTGTGTGCTTTCAGGAGAATGCTCGACCCATCTCTGTGGTGGAGCCTCTTCCCTCAACACAAGGCAGCCCTGGGGAAAAGTTACTCAAGTCAAGCCTCACACGACTCAGGATGGACAATGCTGGGGAGGGTTTAGATGCCACAACCAAAACTGCAGCCACCAGCTCCTCCCCATAGCCCTGCCCTGGCTGTCTGCGGGCCGAGTGCTTCTCCAAGCAGATGATGTCTCCAGGAGAGCCTCTGGTGGATTCTCCTTCCTATAGATTTGCCCACTCACTTTTTCAAGTCAAACCATAATGCAGAGGTGATGAAGCCCTGATGAACAGGGCAATTATAGGCTGAGTTAGTCAATACTGAGTTTGGCTAGTAGAAGAACCCATCTTCTAGTTTCCTCTTACGGTCCCAAACCCATTACACTGCAAACACAGAGACCCCAGGAGATGTGGCCACCACAGCAGGGAAACCTCAATATCACTGCATATATAAAGTTTATATTTTTGTGTTTATATTGTTTCTCTTTGCATTACTTTATGAATTATTACATTTTGTTTATTGCACATTCTCCAGCATAGTTCAAACTCAACCTCAGTTTGCTGAAAATCAAGTCATGGCTTAGAGCAAACCTGGAACAATGCCCACTCCAGCAAAACCCAACCAGCCCTACACTTCCCCCAGGGCCCTGGCCACTTTACCCTACAGCTTTGTGACTCAAATAAAACCTGATGCAAGTCCAGAAGGCAATTTTGTTCTTTTCCTGTCTGCCTGGGCACTTCCCAGCCCTCAGACCACAGGCCCCTCAGGCTGGGAAATCCATCCAACCGCTTTACCCTCACTCCACTGCTGGCACGTGAATACAGCACAAACTTAATTCCTAATTACTGGGCGCAGCCCAGTCCTGCATTGCCAGAAGAGGAAGTGAAGGGGATGGGATGGGATGGGTGGGAGCTGACAGGGGCTGGGTTTGAGGAACAGCTGCTCCAGGCTCTTGACTACCCCCCATCAGGGCTTTGACCTGTGAAAGAACAAGAAACGGAGCCACAAGGCACTGCCACGGCCACGTGCCTGGACATGGGGCTGCTTTCACATGCTCTTCTCCTCTGAAATACCCCCCAACACCACAGCTTCGCCTTGCACCAGCCCCAGCCCTGACACATCTGCTGACTCATGGGATTATATGCAGCATGAAATTAGCCACAAAACTAAACTTTACTGGGCTTGGGGCTGCAGCCTCTCCCTCTCCACTTTCAACATCTCCCTTATTCATGGTTTGGGTTTGTTTTTCAGCTTTGCTGAGGCTGCGCTGCTGAACGCCCTGAGCGAGGCTGTTTGCTTCCCTTCCATCCAGCCCCTGAAATATTTCAGCCGAGGCCAGCAGAGCCATAAATAAAACGATAAGAGCCTAAAGCACTGCTCACAGCAGGACACTCAGGGGAGCCAATACGGCCCAGCCGTGCCAGCTCCACCCCAGGCCAGCCCAGGTGAGCGCAGAGCCCCTTGGTAGCTGCAAAATGCTGTTATGGACCACAAAAAAAAGATCTCATTACCCAGCGGATACTGGTAAAAATCAGTTTTTCTGATTTTAACCCCAAAAATAGAGACTTGCAGTTTGCTGGTATAGCAGGGAGAAACCTCTCCCTTCTTCCCCCCTCTTTCCCCTATTTTTGTTGCCAGCACCACTAATTTGGGATGTGCCTGTGCTTGCTAAGCAGTGGCCAGGCTTGCCACTGTCTGGCAAACCTGGCTGCGAGGGGACAGATTTTGCACACCTCGAGTCCAACAAACATTCGTGGCCAAGGCCAGGCTTTAACAGGAGCCCTGTGAGCTAAATGCACCCCCAAAGACCTTCCCACAGCTTCTGCACTCACTGTATTTTCTGGCTCAGCTGCAAAAACCCCTGAGCAAAATGATTCAGAGGGCTAATCCCGGTTTAACCTAAATTCATCCAGTGCCATGCAAAACCAGCATAATCTCCCACAGCTAAAAAAGTAGGCAAGTCTGCAGTGGAGCTGTTCTTCACCCGAAGGAAAATGTTCCTGCCTCATGCTGTAACGCTCCAGAGACTCCCATTAATTCCGCTATTCCTATCGGGGTTGTAAATATTTGGATTTTGGAGCACAAAAAACACTGCTGAGGGAACAAGGTGCTACGGGAGAGAGCAGCTTTGCCTCTATAGGTTTTACAAGGTGAAGGCAGACACCAGATAAAGGATTTAGGACAAGGATGCAATAGAGGGTGGCATGAAATGTGTTTAGGGTACCGATTTGCCATCTGAGAACTACAGTGTTCAATAACAATTTTTACCCATGACTTGGGGGTGTCAGTGCTTTCTTATGACATACGGATCATGAAGAGAGATGGGAAAACTCCGTTTTGCACCCAGGGATGCTGGGCAGAGCCAAAGGCATCCCAGACAGCACAGCCATCCATGCATCCAGCCCTCCTGGGCTCATGTAGGACACACCAGCACGCGTTGGAGACTCGCTGCGGGCTCACGTCACCCTAAGAGCATCACGCTGTTACTTGGACTCACAAAATGGTTTGGGTTGGATGGGACCTTAAAGATTATCTTGTTCCAACACCCTGCCAGGGGCAGGGACACCTTCCCCTAGACCAGGCTGCTCCAAGCCCTGTCCAACGTGGCCTTGAACACTTCCAGGGATGGGACATCTACAGCCTGTCTGGGCAACTCAGCAATTCGCATTGCTTATAAGAGTCCTCGCTCCCCCTGCAGCACCAAAAACTCTTTTTATTCTTTTTTGCTGGTTTTGGTGGTTTTTTTGCAAGACTCCTTCTGCAGGGCTGGAGAGCACAGCACCCACTCTTACCACCAACAGGGTGACCTGCTCCTCTGGATCAAAGCGTTTTGGTGCAGAGAGAAACTGCCTCAATTCATCTGCGTTTGGATAGACAAATCACCCAGAGTCAAACCTCAATTAGCTCTAATTAAAGGCTTTCCAACCAGCAGATTAAAAAAAAAACTCCAAAGATCGACCTCCATGCCTGCTCCTGGCACTGAGCTCTTGGTTTTCTGGACTGCTGTGATGATGATGAGCCACCAGCACAATTCTCCAGGGATTTGGTCTCCCATGCACAAGCTGCTTCCCGCATCCCCTGCAGGGCCATTGTATCACCACCCACATTGACAGCGCAGGAGCCAGCTCAGGGAGAGGAGGCAGACAGGCTCCAGCAGGTAGCACCTCACAGAAACACAGTGTGCTGCCCTGCTGGACCTGCACCCCGGGGTGCTGCCACGCTGTGACATCCCACACACGGCTCCAGGAGCTCCAGGGCAGGGCAATGGCCAACTCCTAAGGCTGATCATGAGGGATGCTCATCTGAAAAAGCCCAATCAGATGAATAGGGAAGGAGGATGTGACAGCTTGGGTGAATTTGTTAAAAAACAACTCCTTTGCTGAAATAAGCCAAATTTCTCATGTAGACTAAAGCCACCTGCTCAAAAGATCAACAACCCAATTTTACTCATTTCTAGAAAAACTAGTGAAACTGATGTGGAACCACCCCAGGGTCCAGGTGTGCTGGACACTGGAAAAGACAACACACAGTTTTAAAAAACAAAGAGAAACAGGAAAGGTGGTTGGGGAGTCCGGGAGATTTGCATGTAGTGATCCTTGAGATTTGGGTTTGCTCATTCTCTGGAGCATCTGCTCACTGTATTTTCAGAGTTACGGGCACAGCTTGTGGTTACTCCATCATTGGGAATCCTCCACCCTGACAGGTCACCCCATAAACCCTGCTCCTGGAGCCACCACCTGCATTCTGTGCTGTTTTAAAAGCACAACCTGATGGTCTTGGCCAAAAGAGCCAGGGGTGTTCAGCACTGCACAGCCCTAGTCTGCTAATTACATGTCGTGCTGAGGAACAAGCCCCGTGTTTTATCAAACGTCCTTGCCCAGAGCTTTGTCACAGTATTCAAAATCTAAGCAGTAACTACAAGGACACAGGTTACTACCTGCTCCAGCAGAGCAAGAGGCCAACACGTCCTTCTGGGACACTGCACATGCCAGAAACTTTAATTCACATGTGCAAAATGGCAATTTTTCTCTGCCTCTCTTCTCTCCCTAAACATAGCTTTGTCTTGAGTTCTGAATTTTATTCCTTCCATCAATGAAAAGGCCACATGCTGCTTAGTTATCAGGAGCTGAAAGGAGAAAAACAGCAACTGAGCAGGAGAGATCAGGCAGCTGGCAAAGCCAACCTATCCAACATCTGGGCAGGACGCTCAGCACACACCTGACTCAGAGTCTCTGAAAAACACAAGCCCAGGGTTCCTGCCAACACATCCCAACTTCTGATTTCACACAATGGTCACAAGGGAACAAGGTGTTTCATACACTAAAAAAAATAATTTATGTGACACAGTGAAGGGATCAAACGAAATAATTTAAGATATGCAACACAGTGAAGGGATCACTGTCCCTCATACAGGGGGAAGTTTGTGAGGGTCAAAGCAGGATTTGGGAATCCCCCGCCCTGACAAACGCTCTGCTTCAGAAGCTCTACTGTGAGTAAAGGTCCACCTTGCCAGGTCCCCACCAAGAGCCCAGAGAGGTCTGCAAGCACCCACCTGCTCCCCTTTGGGTCTGGGTCATTGCTAAGGCAAGGGGAAATGTTTCACCAACCAGTGTAGGGGGAAGAGCTGTGCCTCAGCCACCCCCACCTCCATCTGTATCTTGTCCCCTTGGCTTCTATGTTCAGAAAAAGCCCCACTCATCGCCTTTACAAACACTTCTAGGAGACCACTGAGTTATCAGAACCAAAAAAACTGAAACAAGTAAGGGGGCAGTGGCCAAAACAATCTGCAAAGGTCACTGAAGCACCTCCTGATAACTTACCCCCAGCTGAGAACCTACCACAGGATTTTCTGCAGCAATTTATTTATTCTCCCAAAATATGGGACAGTTTAAGGCCAGAGCTGCTAAAGAAGAGCAACAACTCTGGAGGACTCCATGCATGGCCTCCGCCATGCAACCAGTCACCATCTTAGAGGAAGAAACACTTCGTGCTCAAGGACACTTGGCCCTTCTCACAAAATCCATGGCATTTGAGAGCAAGTTTAAAGGGGGATGCTTTTTCCTCCATGTCCCTGGCACGAGGGCTCAGGTACCGGATCCTCCTGGTGATCTTCAAAGATACATGCAAAGCACATGGGGCACTAGAGCCCATCAAAACTTTGACTGGTATTTGAGCAAATGCTGGCAAAGCCTTGCTCCAAAGCAATGCACAGCTTCAACACAAGCCCCCAAGGAGCTCCATGAAGAGAGGGAACTACTTGGCCATGAGCTAAGCTCGAGGCCGCAGCTGCGTCCCGTGCCACCACACGTCACAAGGTGTGACGTGCACCACAGCCCAGCCCGGCATTACCGGCGTGGTGTCCTCCATGAGGCCACGGATCTTCTCCACCACGTCGTTGCGGCGGTGCTGGCGGAGCGCGCTGATGAGCTGGGCCAGGCTGGCCTCGGGCCCGCGGATGGTCCAGTGCTGCAGGGCGGCGTAGGCGCGCTCGTGGTCGGCCGCGTAGCCGTTGGAGAAAGCCGCCACCTCCCGCTCGCTGGCGTTGCACAGGAACTGGTAGATGTCCTTCCACTGGCTGCCCACCTGAGCCGCCACCAGCTTGAGGATGTCGATGCCTGCGGGGCAGAGAAGCCACAGGTGAGGCAGGGGGGTCTGCAGACATCAGCTCTAGCAAAGCTTCTCTCCTCCCCAAACGGCCACATTTTGCTTTTCTTGGGTAGGTCTTTTGAGGTTTTGTTGTTATGATCATTATTATTATTTTAAGACCTTTTATGAGTTCAGGCTGCAGAGAAGCAGCACCTACAACATGCTCAACAGCTGCTATGCATGTAAAGGGTGATAGACCCATCAATTAATCCAACACACTCTAAAATCAATAATTTAACTGTAAAATTTCCTGCACTCTTCAGCACACGAAGACCCTGGGTACTCAGCCACCACATGGCCGCAGGAACAGGGCAGAAGAGCACGCGCTCACCCACACGCCTGCATCGCAGCCACTGCCTTGAAAAAGAGCTGGATTAAGAGGTGAGTCACCAAAGCACCTCTATAAAGATGATTATTTCCATAACAAGCACATACAGCAGCTAGGATTGCATTCAGAGCCATTTCCAGTGCAGACAGGTGGGGTGACTCAGTCATGGCGGGGGAGATGCTGCACCAGGTGAGCGTTGGGTGAATGGAAGATCTGGCAGGAAACCAGAGAGCAAAAAGGCAGAGTTTCCCCCAGAAAAGCACTTGAGACATCCTGGCTCAAGACAGTGAGGGTTTTCTCTGTGTAGGTCAGGGAACAATGCAAACAGCACACTTATCCTTGAGTCTACTACAGGTCAGGAGTTAAAGATTCAAACAAAGCCATATCTCTCCAAAATAACTAATTAACCCTGTTTTATCAAGCTGAGCAACACCTTGTTTCAAACAGCAACATGAAGGGTCAGCATTGGTGAGCTGCAAAGAAAAACTCACTTTTTCCAGAGAGATAACCACACCTCAGGCTTCCTCCTGAGCCAGTGCCCCACGGCTACAGGGAGCACTTCTCTCTCCCTCTGCAGGCACAACAGCAAGAACAGCTGCTTACAGAAGAATATCATAGCCAAGGTCTTTCCAGCTGGCCTAAAATGTAACAATTTCTAATGCAGTTTAGATCAAACCTCCCAACTGCACCTTTGGTTCACAGCTCTGATATAACCAAACATACAGGTACAAAAAAAATCTATAAAAACTATACAGACTGATATAGATATCCTTTTTTATACATGTGCATGTGTATATACACACATGGATATATAATACACATTTTTTTATCTCTCTATGTACTACATTAATATTTTATAAAGATGTGTGTACATATATGTATACAGCCTGGACACCAGGTGCCCATCAAAGCTGTTCTATACCTGCCCTCCTCAGCAGGGCAGGTGACAGAAAATATAAGAAAATGTAACAAAAGGCTCATGGGTTGAAATACAGGCAGGGAGAGATCCCTCACCAGTGACTGTCACTGGCAAACCGGACTCAGCTTGGGGAAATCAATCTGACCTTTTGCTAATCGAAGCAGAATAGGGTAATGAGAAGTAAAAACTAAATCACTTCCCACCCACCTCTCTGTTTTCCCCAGGTTTAACTCCACTCCTGAATTCTCTCCCTCCTCCCCTCAGCAGTGCAGGGGAATGGAGAATGGGATCTGTGGTCATTCCATCACACGTTGTCTCTGCTGCTCCTTTCTCCTCAGGGAGAGGAATCCTCTCACTCTTCCCTTGCTCCAGCATGGCTCCATTCCACAGCTCCTGCCAGCAAACCTGCTCCAGCATGGCCTCCTCTCTCCCCCCTCCTTTTTCACTGACCCTGCAGAGTTGTTGCTCTCACATGCTCTCACTCCTCTCTCTAGAGGCTGAAGTTACCAGCTTTTGTTTGCCCCTCTTTTTAAATCTGTTGTCCCAGAGGTACTCCCACCATCCCTGATGGGCTCAGCCTTGGACAGTGGTGGGTCCACCCTGGAGCTGGCTGGCATTGGCTCTCTTGGACATGGGAGAAGCTTCTGGCAGCTTCTCACAGCACCCACCCCTGTAGCACCCTGCTATCAAACCCTGACCACACAAACCCAATAAAATATACACACACATCTATGAAGTATCTATTCAGCCTGATATATTTTTATATGTATTTGTGTATAATGGTATATATTATACATACTTCTGTATATCTCTATATATAACGCAGGTATTTTACATACATATGTACATATGCTTATATAAAAATAAGTATATAAAAAAATAAAAAGCTTCACAAAGATATTTTTGACCAAACCTCTTCCCACTTAAGAAAAGCTTATCAAACCTGCTATATATAGACCTCAGTTTTTCCACTTCTAAACTAGATAACACAGCCATGAGCCCACAGCTCTTGGTGCATCCACAGACGGTGCTAAACCTGCTCTAAATCAGGAACACCAAAGTGTGAACCACATTTGGTACTTCCCCACCCTCCTCCCACCACAACCACGGCACCTCCCCCCAGCTGTTTACAGACACGTGCTTGTACCATCTCACATGGAGCTCTGAGAGCCGGGGCTTCTCCTACCAGAAAAGCTTGGCCCACCAGGCCAGCATGGGGGATGCAGCCCACCCAAAAACCCACGCCAACCACAGGGCTTGGCTCTAACTATGGAGAAAAGGCTGTGAACCTGCTCTTGGGATTTACCCTGGGGTCGCTGATGTGACTCAGATCATTAGATGCTGTTGCCCATCGCATCGCAACAGAGTAGCAGGAATTAAGCCTGGTTTTGTTAATGCTTCCCGTTACTCAGATGAAGAGCCAGTGGCCCTCAGCTCAAGAGACTGAACTGTGCTCTTCCTGGCAAACCCCAAATTCCTCTCCCTCCATGACTCTGCACCCAGGTTGGCTGTGCAGAAGGACAGGCAGCCCAGACCACACTGGCAGCCAAGCCCTTGCGCCTTCTGGTATCACATACCCAGGTGGGTAAGAAGCCCAAGAGACAACTCAGGTTTGGAGTCAGGTCTTTTAAAGAAGCAAATCCAACTGCTTTTGGCATAAAAGCAGCAAAATGCCTGATTTATGCAGTGCCACTTGATTTTATCACTCTATCCAGGGGATAAAAAAAGTAAAAATCCGTGAATACAAGGGTAGAAAAAGCTCTGCAAGGCTCATGCACCAAAGTAATGACAGCAATACAAAGAAGGATGAGCATGTCTGGTACTGCCTATTATATATCCATATATAGATATATATAGATAATGACTTATGCACTGAGATATAGAGATACATATAGGTATATATACAGAGCATTTAAGTCATTATCTCACTGTATAAATCTTGCAGAGCTTCTTTACTCTCATATTCAGCAATTATTTTTCGCTAGGTTGATATATATATATATACAGAGAGAGAGAGAGAGAGAGAGAGAGAGGGAGACAGAGAGAGGGAGATAATGCTGCCCATTTTTTAATGTACATACACACATCAAATGGGCAGCACCGGGTCTCCCTGCCAGTGCTGCCCTGCAGTGAGACAATGAGTTATGGCTGGGTGGGAGCTTTGCCCACATCTACACCCATGCACATCAAACACACAGAAGCATTAAAACATAATTTGCGGGTTTATGACCCTCATGTGGCACACGAAGTCAGCCCAGAAAAGGAAAAACCCATATACTACCTGCTCCCATGTACGTATTTAATGCTGACAAATCCCAGTGTTTACAACTGCTGTACTGGTGAGAGAAGTTTTCAGCTGCTCGCAACTTGATTTGCACCGGTTTTATGCGGCAGCACGGCATTTATGTCCAAATGTTCTCGCTCAGGATTTATGACAAAGCGCTCATGCTCCTACTGACATTTTCAAGTTTAGTATATTTAATCTCACCGTTCAATAAATTGGACCCATAAACATGTTTATATCCCTCGGCAGTAACATCCCAGGGCACGAGAACACACCAGGCAGCAGAGGACTTAATGGCGCGTAATAATCTTTGGAGAACAAATGTTCCATTAAAAATGAATTTGGAAATGTCTACCTTAATACTATAAGAACCTTAAACTCATTTTCTTGCAACTATTAAATGAATTTAAGGCCCATATGTTCACTACTTCCACTACAATATTGTGCAAAAACAAAACCCCAGAGAGATATGAAGAGACGCAGACGAAAGTGCAGATTTGGCTCCAGTCAGTAAGAAAAACACTGCTCCCTCTGTTCTTAAAAAATAAGATTAAAACCATTACATGACAAGCTGCGGCTGCACGCCGCCAAGTATTACTGCTCACACTAAAATAAAATGGTAATGCTTATAATAAGGTTACCGTCCTACTACTTCCATATTTCCAGAAGTCCTACAAGTTACTCTGAAGAGCACTAAGAGTGCCAGAGTATCCTGTTGGCATGGGAAGGTGCTGACCATGGCGCATGGAGCAAAACTCCCACCTCCACCATAGGTCCTGGATCTTCTCTCTCTCCCTGAACCACCTTCTCCTACCATGCTCATCTGCACACCAGGGCTGGAGATAGTCTCAAAGACCTCCAGATCACAGCAACCCCAAGTAAAATGGCCAAGCTCAGTAGAGATGGTGCTTAACCCACCCGTCTCATGCCTCCCAAGTGAGGCTGGTCACAGCGACGTTGGTGCCATGCTAAAGCTGCTTCAAGCTTGCCACAGCCTGAGCTGTCCTCCTCTTTTACCACAAGCCACAGGAACAGCCCGGGAGAGCTGTCACCATCCTGCTGCCAAAGTGGGAGACAACCCCACCTCTCTCCATCATCGTGTCAGGAGCCATCACCAGTGATCACCCAGCTTTGCTCATGCCTCAAACAATGGAATTAAAGAGGAATGCCCATGGCTGCATCCGGCTTGGTTGCGTTTTCCATGGTCAGCCCACAACAAGCAAGGACAGATCTGAAGGATCCAGGACATCCATAAGTGTCTTAGGTACCTGAGCAGGTGGCATTTCAATCGCCATTATCTTCACGTTGCAAGTCTCTAAATTCTGTGATGGGCTACTCCATGCAGCCCCCTAATATTTTAAGATGATGATAACCCAGAGCAATGGCAAACTCCCCTGCAAGCCAAGATGTTGTGCACAGCCCAGTGAGAAGCCCAGGGGAGTATGCACACACATGGGAACACAGGCACAACCAGGCACATCTACAGCAACACTGGGACAAATGGAGACAACTCTGGAAATGGAAAAATGCCTGCAGAGTGGCACAAGCAAACACAAGTCCTGCCTCTCTAGAAAGCTCCTCCTCTCAGCACATCTACAGAGATGCTGAGCTGAAGGGAGGACCTTCCTGGAGAAGCAGGGCCTCCACTTCTCTATAACCTCCTGTCAGGGAGTTGTAGAGAGTGATAAGGTCCTCCCTGAGCCTCCTTTTCTCCAGGCTAAACACCCCCATCTCCCTCAGCCACTCCTCCTCAGACTTGTGCTCCAGCCCCTTCACACCTGCTCCACTGCCCTTCGCTGGACACTGCTCACCTCTGTCTCATCTTCCCTATAAACACAATTTCAGTTTATTCAGTGACTTCCACTTGCTTGTTTTGAATCGGGTTCAAGATTTTTCCCATCCACTTCCTGCTCCTTCAGACGTGCCCCGCCTCACTGCGGTACAGTTTGATGTAGACAAAGCAATCAGTCCTTCCACGTCACCAAGGTGGTCATCAAACACGCACTTGGGACTTGGCTGAGCTTTAATGCCTTGTTCTGGACAAGCCTCACTGGTCTCCCAAGACTGCTATTTGCAGGTTGGACACGGACCCAGTTCTTCAGCATCATTTGGCCTCAGGCAGGGCAAGGAGCCAGTGTGGTGTGGGGCCGTGACCAGCAGTGCTGGCACGCTCACGTACAGCACCTGCAAGGCACCACTTCTCTTCTCTGCCATTATTTTTTCACATCTTCAAGCAAACTTGAGAGCAGAGGAAGAGCTGCCCCACCAAGGTGACACCCCAGCACCCAGCAGCAGAAGCAAGGAAGTCAAACCACAACCACAGAGGTGCTGAGGCTCCTTCCTCTCCCCACCCTCTCACAATGCCATTGTTTTCAGAGCTCAAGTCAAACAACATTTGGTGTTTTTCACAGGAGTGCTCCTCAAGAAAATGCCACCTTTAAGGGGAAGCTTCATGCTCAGAGCACCCCCAAGCCACGTGTCCTTTCACCCCACGAGTAATGAAGGGACACAGTGCATAGAAAAGCATTAATACCACATCAGTTCAAGTTTTATAGGTGCCTTTTACACCTGTGAAGGAAAGCTCAGGAGATCTCCCAGGATCTATGGTATACGCAGTCTCATGGAGTGAGCAGCTCATCAGCCCAGGGTTCCAGAGCTCCATGAAGGGCTGGATTCCAGAAGACTCCACGCTCCAGCCCATCATCACCAGGGACAAGGTCCCACCAGTTCATCCATGACACCTGGGGGAACCGACCTCTGGAGCTTTCACCACCTACATGCAGAGGTATTCCAGAGATGAGCAATACTAATCTGTGCACCACATGCTGTGACAAATCCTGACTGTGACAGGCAGGCTGGATGAAGCATCACAGACAGAGAGCACAGCCCAAGGGCACACACAAGTCAGACAGAAAAACCATAGCGATGCAGCCCAACCCTCCCCTACACCCAGATAAAAGCTCCAAATCACTGTAAAGCCAGCTCTGCTCCTGAGCTCAGCCCACCTCCCTCCTCCAAATATCCTCCTGACTCATGTGAAATACAGCCACAGCAGCCTATTTTTATGTCTGAGCAAACACTGAGAGCCTGTACAAGCGAGCCAGGATGCAGCACATCCACACTCCAGCTGACAAGATAACACAGCTCAGCCAAACCAGGACTTAGACATTCCAAGTGCACAACACAAATACCTTTCCAAAATGCAAAAATTCCACCAACTGCTGCCAAAAGTGGAGGTTATTGGAAACCCAATTCCTACCCCTGCCACTCAAAATATACTTCAGGTCCTGAATGAGGAAGTTTGAAGATGCGCCAGGTCCTGCACCTGGGTCAGGAAAATGACCAGCACTGGCACAGGCTGGAGGGTGAAGGGGCTCAGAGCAGCTCTGCCAAGGACTTGGAGGTGCTGGTGTGCTGTGTCCAGCTCTGGGGTCCCTAACATGAAAAGGATGTGGACCTGTTAAATCAGGTCCAGAGAAGGCCACAAAATGGTCAGGGGGCTGAAGCACCTCTTGTAAGAAGACAGTTTGTTCAGTCTAGAGAAGAAAAGGCTCCAGGGTGACCTTACTGCAGCCTGCCAATACCTAAAGGGGCTACAAGAGATCTGGAGAGGGACCTTGAACATGGGCGTGTAGTGACAGGACAAGGGGGAAAGAAGGAATGGCCTAAAACTGAAAGAGGGCAGGGTTAGGTTGGACATAAGGAAGAAATTCTTCCCTGTGAGGGTGGTGAGGCCCTGGAACAGGCAGCTCAGAGAAGCTGTGGCTGCCCCATCCCTGGAAGTGTTCAAGGCCAGGCTGGACAGGGCCTGAGCAACCTGGTCTAGGGGGGGGCATCATTGCCCCCAGTAGGGGGGTAGAAACTAGATGATCTCTAGTTTTTTTGTTAGGCAGAAGGAAAGGACATACTCACATTAGTGACAGAATAGTCTTCCCAACCATGGAGGACAGTGCTGCTATCAGACCCTCCCAGGACCCAATGATTCATATCCTTAGCAAGTGCTGTTTGGGCAACAAACCACAAAATGGTATGTTAGGAGTTTGTTGGTTTTTTTAAAAAGACAAAACTGAAAATCTTGCAAGGCAGAAAGGGACTTCTAACAATCATTTCCCACAGGCGTTCTGGGAAATAACCAAACCAGGCAGTGGAGAGAGGTCTGTGATCAGCCACATGCAGTTATGAACATGTTTCTGACCTGGGAACTTGAGAATCATCATGAGACAAGACCTCCTTTCCCAATACATTATGTGGAAGTCACCTCTGTAACAGCCTCTTGGTCCAACCCTCCTGGGACCCATCTGAACTCCTGCCCACCACCACAGGATGCTACACAAGAGACCCACAGTGGACTCGCTCTTGCTTTAGTTTGCATGAGAGAGAGTGGCCATCATAAGTATTTTATGTAATTATTAAACTTTAAATGGCTTTTGCAGAGTTAATCTTCATTATAACCCTCTGGGACAGCTGGTAACCCTGAGCACACACACTGCCACAGCCAGAGCCATATAAATATCCAGACACACACAGATGCCAACCCGAGGATTAAATTCACCTCCTGCATTTTTTTTTTCTCCCAGTCTTGGAGAGCGAGGAAAAAACCAAAAAAAAACCAGCCTTGTTATTCGAGGAGTGATGTGTGAGAGCCTCACTGATGTGAGAAATCACAGCCCTCCCGGCGCTGAAACTGGTGTCGGGTTTTTGGCAAAAACACCCTGGGCTCAGAGTGGTTTTCTACAAGGACAATCCTCCTCTCCTACAGAGCTGCCCTGCCTCCCACACTCAGCCCTACACCTTAGTGAGCAGGCACAAACCCCAATCCCTCATTAAATTAATACAGGGGCCACCCAGGAATTTTGACCATGGGATAATTTGAGTTTTCTTTTCTGAAACAGAATTGGGAGCAAATGTTCCAGCTTCCCAGGGCAGCTCCCCACAGCCCTGTACATGCTGCAGATAGATGGTTCATGTAGCAGCACACATTAAAAGTGATCAAGCACCAGTCTTTGGTGCTAATGCAATAAGGCTGAGGAACAGGAGATGATAAAGCCTGCACATGATTAGGTTTCTTCCTCTCTAAGCAGAACAGCAGCCTCCCATGTTTGCACTTTTCAAGGCTCTCTCTCATCATGAAGCCCTGGTCAGCTCTTGCACACGCCCTTTGAAAATCACATAGCTTCCCAAAAGGACAAAATGATTTTCGGGCAAATCTGAGCAATGTTTTACATTGGGTGGTTTGAGGAAGATGGTGTTCTGAACTTGTCAGATACCACCCCAACACTCCCATGGCAGAGGTTTGTGCTGCAGATGAAGAGTTGCTCCATTCCACCCAAAGCAGAGCATTGTGCCCGTGTAGGAGCAAACACAGCACAAAATGCAGCAGAACAAACTCCAGTGAGGGAGCATCCATACTCCTTGTGGTGCCCAGCACTTTCCTGCCTCTTCCAATTTAATCAGCTCCCCTTCTCCCTGGGTCTCTCCCTGCAGAGGCGGACAGGCTGTCATCAGAGGACCAGCAGTCATGTGCACATCATCAAGATGCAGATAACAGAGGAGAGACTGCTTTGGAAAACAAAAACAAACACAACAGCTTCCACCTCTCCGTTTTGGCAGGTGGACAGACATCAATCCCTCATCTCATGCTCTGCCTGCCAGAGCCATATTAGGGTTTGCACACAAGCCCAGGGCTGCTCCTCTCCAGGCGTAGCTGCAATTACCGAATTATGTCAGCAGCAATGGGCACACCTGCCCTCCTGAGATACTCTGGGCATCTCTGCCCCACCTGTGGCCTGGGCACAAGACCTCGAGGCCACCACTGTTTGAGGCTGGTGAAGCTTTTAACCCCACTGCTCCTCCTCGTGCTCTGCAGAGGTGCAGAAGAGTCCTGTGTTTCCACAGCAGCTCCTCCATCCTTACTCTGCTTCCCAGCGTGATCCTCTTGCCACCTGCAGGGACCTGTTCAGGAGCTGATCACAGGGGAAACTACCTCTACCTAACAAAATCACTACACTAAGTGGCTTTCATCTCATTTACCCACAAAAGCACTAAGGAGGGGTCCTAAAGTAGCATTCAGCATCACCCCATAGACCTGCAAGTGCCAAGCCTGCAGCAGTTTCCTCATGCAGAGTATCAGTTAAATAGGCTTGAGGAATAACATCCTCAGCTGGACTGTTTCCATGCACTTGCTTCCCTTCATTAGGCGATGGATCTCTAGAAAAGACTGATTTAAAAAGCCCACATGTAGCCTTAATGTGCTGTCTCTTGCAAAGAATCATGTAATTTTACTCTGATAAACATCTTCCAACTAACCATAAATGAGTACCTGATTCCATTTGAGGACCAGCCTGCAATGACCCTGCCATCCCCACACCCACACTGGTTATATCCACGTGGAGCTGCAGCACAGCATCAGGCTCTCTGAGGTACAAGGATGCGGCCCCTCTTCAACACCCTCAGTGACTTCCTTGGGAGCAGACCAAGCTCAAGCCTAGCCCTGGTCCCTCAGCAGCCAGCATGCAAGCCAAGGACCAAGGACTATGCCCCACAAATCATCAGCCAAGAAGATCCTGGCTCCCAACATGCTGACAACTGACCAACCAAGACCCCCAAATCCCAACACTCCCCATCTCTCCAGCATCACGTCTCAGCTCCTCACTTTGATTTTGAGCCATTTTTAGCACATGCTCTTCTACGTGCAGTCAAGCCTCAGCTCCACCCCAGCTGCAAACAGCTTTTGCAGAACAGTTATTTCTATGATTATTTAACCAGAGGCTTCCTGGCTTTGCTCTCACCACCCACTGTAATAATGTGCAATTACATGACTTGAAGAAAAATAAAAGGGAACTGGCATCTCATGCCAGGCCAGCACTGCCAAGATCTGTTCTTCAGTCTTTTGACTCCAAAAAACAAAAATCACCAAACTCCTTTCTTGCCTCCTGGCATATCATTTCAGACAGCTGCTTCTACACACAGGTTTTACCCTAATATTTTGCAGTCTTTGTCTTTCATCCTCTGCTACTAAATGGATGAAAGCCAAAGGCAACAGGATCAGCAATTTCTGCAGAAAGAATTCAAGGCCATCTTCATGTTTGGCAAATGGCATGTTTGGCATGATGGCAAATTTGGCATTTCCAAGGCATTTGAGAGACAAGCTCCGATTCTCAGTTTCTATCGAAATGTTTCTGCAAGCCCATTTTCTCACCTCTGAAAGCATCTGAAGGAAGGAAATGGGTATTTGCTAAAATAAAGGCATGAGCCCAGTGTGTAGGCTGTTCTTGATCTTCTAAAAGGAAGAAGTCATACAAGATTAAACCACAGAGGCCCTATCAGCCCTGTACCCACGTCACTCAGGTACCACGTGGATAATTTCTCAGGAAAACTTTGACAAACTGTCAGCTGTTGGATTCCTATCTGCAGGGCTGCAAAGTAAGAGCCTGCTAAGGCAGCAAGAGGTCCAGCTTCTCCAGCCACAGCTACACTGTTCTACCTTCTCAATCTCTCTCTGGACAGCCCCTGCTGTGAGGATGGACACGAGGACAGATGTGGAGATAGGCAGGCTGCTAACTCAGGCCATTAGTCATTTCAAGCTCTTCCCAGACCTCTGAACCACTTAATCCAGTGAGAAGCACTGGCATTTGCTGCCTTGGCTGGAACATATCCATGCCGAGGATACAGGTCCAGTTCTAACACCAGCCTCCCAAGACACTTCTATTTATGTTTGGGCAGTTATTTAAGGCATGTATTATGACCAGAGAGAGGATAGGGCACAGATACCAGCCCACGGGGAGATGAGGACAAGTGAACCTCCTCCTGACAACAACTGCTGATCAGGATTACACACCTATCTCAATTATTTAAACAATTCAGGAATCAAGTCCCTTCAGGAACTGGCTAAGAGTTTGAGCCCCTGCTTCCACACTAAACCCCTCCTCTTTTGGTAAGGAGCCCAACCACAGTGCCACGTCTTTTCTCCAGCACCGAGCAGTGCTAGTGCCACCCTGACCATGCTTCACCCAGCACTCATGGCCTTGGAGCAATCAGTAATAAAATCCCCCAAACAGGCAAAGCCTCGGATGCCCACCTGCTGCCATGGGAGGCTCAAGGGGGGGTGCCAGTGTGAGGGCAGGAGCCCAAGGACAGCTCCTCTGAGGAGAGGCTCCAGTGCCTATGCCAGACACAGACTTTCCTATCAAAGGTTAAAGCTGTTTACTAAAAGGATTAGGAAGGAGGAGATGGTAAACCAGGAACAAGTGGGGGTGGACTGTTTGCAAGAGCTATGTAAACAGGCAATAAACACACCCCAGCCCCTTGTTGGTGTGCCAGCCAACCTCTGGATGGACGTCACACAGATGTGGGCGCACTGCCAGCACCCAGCCCAGGGGCTTCGCCCCCAGCCACAAAGATAGTTTACACTCTAATTGATTGCTCTGTACACCCCTAGTGCAACCACCAACCAGGCTGGCACCTGAACCTGGGGAGCAGCAGTGGTCCTCACATCTCAGGAGGCTTTGCTCTGGTTGCCTACCACAGAGGGATCCACACAGCAGCACAGGAGGGGAAAGACTTCCCCTCTGCAACAGCCTGAAGTTTGTTCCTGGCTAAACTCACCCATCTGAAATGCTGCTTTAGGATGAAGCACGATTTGGGAACAAACACTGCTGGAGCAGCAGAAAGCTAAGCCATGACGCGGCAGGTCTGCAGAACATCTCAGCTGTACAGCCAGTTATTAAAGAAAAGGTCAAATCCTTTATGGCACTACACCTCTCCTTTTAAGTAAACAGCCTTAAGAGCCAGACATTTCAACAGGAAAGGCAGAGACGGATTTATGCATCACCGCAGAGGAGAATAATTTCCATATCTGACACAACAGAGCAGCACCACCAAGTAAGAGCTAATGAGCAAGGCCCTTCCAGCTAACGCAACACGACTGGTTTGCACTAAAAGCAAGACAAAGCATTAATTGGTTTGTGCCCGTTTGCCTGCCTTGATTGCACAAAGTTCCTCTGAGGACATTTGGCGGCAGGAGGAAGTCACGAAGCCACCCATGGCAAGAGGGAAGCCGCGTGACTGCTGCAGGAATGACTGGGAGTAACGGAGCCATTCACCTCCAGACTGGAGAGGTTCAATCACACCAAGCTGGTTTATCACCTAAGTGTGTGGTTTTCCTGTTACAAAGGGAAAGGGACAAAGGGAAAACCTAGCAAGGATCTTGCGAAATTGATGCAGCTGCTAATGTGACAGAGAAGGCTGGGACAACTCACCCTGGGAGGCACAGGATGACACGTGAATGATGCCGTCCTCCAAAGATCTGGGAGGTGAGGTTTCATCTAAATGGGCTAAAACAGGTCATCACTCTCCACGTGAACCTTCTCTTACCCATTTCTTTAACCTGAATCATGCTTAGTGACCCAACACATAGCAGTGCCCATAAAGGCAGCTCTAATGGGGTTTCCAGAAGGACAAGCTGCAGCACGGGCACTTCAGCATGGTCTGAAACACCAGGATAGAATCCAGAGCTGCACCCACTCAAAGCAGCATGGTCTGGTGTCTGCACTCAAGCATTCCCTGTTGGGTACAAACTGCCCTGCTCTGAGGTGCTTCAAGAAACAGGAAAGCATCAGAAATTCAACCAACTGCTAATCAAGGTCTCCAGGGAAAGGGTTACTACAAGTTAGCAACAACCACTCGTCTTTGACCTATGAATCATGGCCAAACCCACGTATTCCCGGTACTGCCCACAAACAAGGATGTCTAATAAGGTTCTGCAACTCCACTGCAGATCACTCATCACAGTCTCACGGACAACGCTTTGGGTGCCACAGATTTTAGGGACAATGGAGTGCAGGGGTTATGGGAAAAAGTTATCCAAAACAGAAAAAAGTTTAAGAAACTGCAGCCCAAGAACACAGAAGAGTTAAAAGGAAACTGAAAAGCAACACAAACACAAGAGAAGGCAGAAAACCACTTCCGACAAGACCTTACTGGTTTTATAAATGAATTAATGAAGGCAAACAAAGTGTAGGTCTATTTATCCGCAGGAAGGTGAAGAGAGTACACAACAGAAGACGCCCTATTCAAAACCTTCTTTGCTTTGTACTTGAGCACTCAAGGATGACTTTCATCAAGGACTGATCTCTCTTAAACCTTCCAATCTTTGTTCAATCCATTCTTTGTTTGCCCCCCCCTTGTTAAATGTGCTTTTCTAAAGGTTAACTGTGAACGGATGTTTAAGGTTGAGCAACGTCAACCCAAGGTAAAGACTCGTCAGTCTGCACAGGATAAGGGAAGGTCAAAATTGCCACGGGAGCTTTGCAGAGGAAGAACTGTGCATCCCACTAGGGAGATCATGGCTGCTTGGTGCTCATGGTCACGCCACCATTAGCTTATCATTGATTTTTACAAATTTCAACTTGAAGATCACAACACGTCATCTTTAAAGTCTCATCAGAAAGCTGACAGCAAATCATCTACTAAATGCACAGAAAACACTACCAAAAAGAGAGTCCAGGCAGACCTGACGACACTCGTGGAGCTGTACACATTCACGACTCAGCCTTTAAGGATAACCTTTCTACCTCTGGTGCAGGCAAAGGGCTTGGGACACAAGCCAGCACTTAGGATTTAGGGCTAAGAACTGAAATTGAGGCAGTGCCAAGAGGTGGGGGATGACTCAGCCCTCCAGAAACAGAAGGTGGTGAGGGGATAAAGGACGACACGAAAGACAACCAGTTCCATGCCTGAGTCACCGAGAAAATAAGGACCATGTGAAACAGAAGAAAAGTGGGAAGGGAAGGAAACGGGAAAAAAAGGTGCCTTCATTCAAAATCATTCAACCAATGGAAGAAGGGAAGAAGCTGGAGAAGCTGGGTGAGAAGAAGAAGAGAAGCTGGAGCGAGCAGGTGACACTCCCTCCATTAACCCTTCCTTCAGGAGCAGGGACACACCATGGGAATTGGAAGGCGGAGAAGCCAAGGATGAAGAAACATCTGAGGAACCACTATATGCGCTTTGTCCTCACTACAAGACCCACGAAATGAGGAAAGCCACAGGTCACTGGCTGTGGGGGCGGCCCCTCCACAGCCCTGGGCTGGAGGGGGGAGGACACCACATGGTCACTACTGCTCACCGTGCCCGTTGCAGTAATAGATCCACTTCTCCCTGTTCTGCGTGGGGGTGGTGGACTTTTTCATAATAGCTTTTTCCACAATGGCACTGGGATCTTGCCGGGGTCCCTTCTTCAGAGTCCGTGAGCTCTTTCTGACGCTGCAGACCACGATCACCACCAGCACCAGCAGCAGGAAGAGGACGATCATCCACGGCAAGTGCTCGTTGATGTCGAAGTGCTGGTGGACGTTCTGCGAGCCTCGCCGGGGGGGCCTGTATGGGACACTGGGCTTCTCGCCCCCCATCATCTCCAGGGATGGCTGCTTCTCCAGCGCTTGGCTGGTCTGCTTGTGCCGGTAGCTCTGGGCCTGGCTGGTGGTGCCGGAGCCCATGAGGGTCCTGCCGATGCCGTCCGTCTCGTTGGCTGAGGTTTCGTTGTAGTACCGTGCCCGCTCCACCATGCTGCTGGATGCGTGCGGCGCTGGAGAGGGGACAAAATCGGGAACTGAAGAGTTCAGACCTGCGGGAGGAGAGGAGAGTTGAGTGTCACGGCCCCGGAGATGCGATATGGCATCACATCACGGGCTAAGACCTGCCTGAGCATCGGCTTGGCCAGCAGACAGAAACCCAACGCCAGGCAGCGAGAAAGAGTAGAGGTGAAGTCGAGGTTTGCCTCTGGGAACAGATGGGTATGGTTACAGAGGGAGCTTCAAGGTAAAACTGACCCTTGCTGGTTAAGGCTAGGGGCAGCTTATTACAAAAAATGAGTTACTAAAGGCATGTTGTCAGTCTGTGTTTGTCCCACATTCAGCATTTCTCAGAAAACCAACAACTTCGAGCGAGTTGGTTTTTCTTTCTCAGGTTTATGAACATTAATTTTAGCTCATTTGTGGAATTTCATATTGGGACTAAAAGTACAAAAATACATCATAATTTGCAGGTTTAGTATCTCTCCACTGGGTTTGTTCAGGAAGCATAAACTTTTTTTCATCAGCCCTGCAAGCAGCTGCGGATGAATCAACTACAAAATAGGTCTCTGAAGCAACCAAACTTCCCCCTAAGAACCACCTTCCACCTTTATTGAGTTTCCTTATCAACGAACACCTCTCAGGTCCCAGCCAGATAGGAAATATGAGCCAAAGCCTGGCAAGAAGAGGAGGAAGGGCTGTTGTGGCAAAAACTACAGATTATTATGCAAAGTCATCTTTTGAAGACTGTGTCTCATCCCAGCTGAGACAGAGTGTGGGTGTATTCATCTGTACCTGGTTTTGCCCCCAGCTTGGTTATCCAAAACACCCTAACCAGGGCACAAACAGGGAAAATGCTTTAACTTTTACATAATTGTCGACAGTTGATTTCAACGTTCAGGAAACACTCTCCTGTACACTCCCAGTGATACACCAACGTCAGGGCAAGCTTTGACACCTAACAAAGGTGAAGCACTGTAAGCCTACCACTGTCGACACTGCCCTGCTATTATATCTACCAACTCAGCTGTTGAGGTCATCAAAAGTTGCATTTTTTAATTAAAATGCCTCATCTGAGACACTGTAGGGAAGCTGCTTTCCAGAGAGTGCAGAATACCACTTCAAGTGGAGTCCTACAGCACCCCTGCAACCAGCCACAGCTAAGGCCTCACCATAAAGGCTGTGAGGATGAGCCACTTCCAATTACGTGACAGAAGGGGGAATTCCACATAGTAATCTTAAGAGATTGAAGGAGAAAAAGTTACAAGACAGCCCAGACTCCTGCAGGGCTGTTTCAGCAATGGTTCCCATTCAACCAATACTGTAACACAGTAGAGAGTGAAATGCAGCAAGGAAAGCACAGGCACAAAAGCAGTGAATCCATCAGAGGAGGAATCTCCCTGCTGCAGGGAGACTGCAGCAGGGGTTTTCCTCCTGCATCCCAACCCAGGCTCACCACAACTGCACAAAGACTTGTGCCAGCACATCACAGAGAAGGGAAAAGAGGCTGGGGAAAGTCGTCCTTTCAGCCCAAACAGTAGGACAGACAGGAGTCTGATCAGGACTGCAGCCTCAGTGAAAATGTTATTAAATGTGGTTTAATACAAGTGAGGGCAACCTGATGCCATGAAGCAGAAGCACCACCCAGGCTTTAGACCAGGTGGTTTTCTAACAGCCTAACACCAACCCTGACGAAGGCAGGAACACAATCCCACAATCAAAACCACACCTGCATTTCAGTGGTGGACATTACCTTTGGGAAGATCAGCGGTTGGTGGAACTTCATAGGGCTGCTCATCCGCTTCGGTGCTTGATGAAGTCAAAGCCGTGTTCGGAAGGGACGCCGGAGGACCACAGACGTTGTCACTCTCCTTCGTCCCTGGCTTGATGACCACCATGTTTTTCCCAAAGCAGTCAGTGTAGGGTTTGCACTTCATCACACTAGAAGGCACATCAGAAAAGGTACCACGAGGGCACGGCTTGCACCTGACGTCTTCGGTCTCAGTTCCTTTCTTGCGGACGCCCCAGCCGACCGGGCACACCGTGTAAGGGATGCAGGTATCGTTCGTCTGAAACGTACCAGACAGGCAAGTGCACTCGCGGTCAGTCAAGGCAGTACAATGAGTTTTCTCAATCATTGGCAGTTCACAGGGCTTCCTACAAGGGTGGCACCGCTCTATGCCATTCTCATGCTTGGTAAAGGTCCCGTCTGGACAAGGGCTGCACTCTCTTAAGGTACTCTTTGTACAGTGCTTAGACACGTAGGTTCCTGCAGGACATTTGTCACAGGTCAGCTCTTCGTTGGTGGCACGGTCGAGGTGGCGGTACTTGCCAGGGGAGAGGCTGATGGCATTCTGCTCAGAGGTCAGCTTTGACTGACCATCAGCGGTGCCAAGGAGCATGAGCAGCTGGAAAACAAACAGGAGGTATCAGCCAACAACAGCGTGCAAACAGAGACCTCTCTGTCAATAACCCCCTGTAGGATCACAAGGGATGCCCCACAGTTGTGGGACCGTGGGCAAGTTACTACACCCACAGGACGGACCTCAGTGAGGCTGGAGTGGAATGGAACCGGTGCAGGTGGCAGCATGCTCTCCAGACACGGCCTCAGCTACGGCTATAATTGCTTAAATTTGACACCACACTTCTCAGTGAAACTAAGCATCATTTACACTGCAACCTTGCCAGGGTGGTAAATACTGCTAATTGTGTTTCAGCAGTACGTGCTACCTGGCCACCCCAGGAGAATTCAGACCAGCTTTGCATTTCAAGGCTGAAAGGCTCCAGCACGAGGCAGGCGCTCACTGACGAGAAAAAAAAACCATGCAGATGGCAGCTCTGACCTGTAAAACTTTCCTCCTCTATTTGTTAATCTGCACTTGTTCAAATAGTTACCTTTCTGAGTAACACAAACCAGGATGAAATCCAGGCTAGTGGCTGTTTCTGGACTATTTCTCAGCTCCTCTGCCTTTCCACGATTTTTTATGACCCGGTGCAAGTGTTGGGTTTGGCGAGACCGCAAGGGATGTTCTGCTTTGAGCCTCCAACCACATCTGAACCCACTCTAAACCAGCTGCATTAGCAACAGGAGTAAAAACCTGGTGTTATTTTTACACTCTTCAAGGAACTCTGCTGTAACTCAGCTCCTCATTGCATCAGACACAAGTAAAAGGACATCGGTCTTTAGACACTGAACTGGAAACAACTAGGCTTTGCTATAAATCAGTCTGTCTCTACCGACTTCCAATCCCAAAGCTTTATTCCCTTAATTCCTTTGCAACGATGCTGCTCCATCCCCAAGAGAAGCTCCATCTACCAAGAAGTATCTCTGCTTCCTCCAGAAGACTGCTGATCCATGGATTTAATGTCAGTTATGGCAGCAGAGATAAGTCACCAAGAACAAAAGGCAAATCAAAAGAAAGGCTGACACAACCCCACACAGCACGCAACGCAACAGGAAACACATTTCCAAACAGCCACAGTCCAAGTTCAGAGGGAGATGGAACAAGTCAGCATTACCTTGAATTTTCAAACATTTTCTATGCTGCAGGTAAAAAGACCAGAGACCCTAACACTGCTCAGCTGCAGAGCTGAGCACATAAATCACTTGGCTGTGTTATACAATCCCTTGCCTCTTGCTCTGCTACCTATTCTGGGCTATCAGCCAACAAGAATATATTCAGAAGGAAAAAAAAATAAAAAGGGCTCCCAACAACATGACTCTGCAGAAGGCACATCGCGGCAGAGCCGCAAGCTGCACCGTGTCATTTTTGGTGCAGTCTCTCACTTCCTGGAAACACACAGCACATTTCTGCTTCACCTGCTAAATAATTTACGGCTTGGGATTTGTACAAAACACTTAATATTTTAATTTTTTTTATTTATTTAGTTTTCTTCCCCCTGAAGCAGCAATTACAGAGCAGGCAGAAGCAGGCAAGCCCGCAGGAGCTGACGAGGATCCTGCAGCGGCCAGACTAATTACGGCACGTCAAATTAAAGAGCGGGGCTGCCCTGGCAGGCAGCAAAGGCTTACAGGGTGCATTTTACTTTTCCCCTCCCCTAAGACATGATTTAACAAAGCGCTTAGCTGGCTCTAAGGAAACCTGCCACCCTCCCCTGTAATCTCCATGACGCATCCCTGAATTAGCAAACTGGCCTCTTAAGGTGGCAGGAGGGGTCACCTGTGTTACTCACCCTGCTCCCGTGCCTTTTTCGAGCAGGACAGGGTGACAGGAAAGGCAGGACAGGCAGTGGCTCTCCCGCCTCACCAGGAGCGAGCTGTGTGCTGCCGTCTCAGATCCCAATTTCTCCCTCTGCATCAAGCCAGACCTCGGGAAACCCACGGACAGCCCCGCTACAAGCATGTGCCATGGATTCCCTCCTGTTTTCCCTGTTCTTCCCATTCCAGCATCTTCCCATCCCTCACCCGGGTAACTAAAGCCTGTAATAGCACTAGGTTTGATTTGGCTTTTTTGAGGTTTTTTTTAAACCCTATCTCAAGAAAAGCAGTGCTGGTATTTTTGAACATCTCAAGATCTTCAGCTGCACATGCACTTCCAAGCTTAGGGAGAACAGCAAGTTCCAGTGAGGGGTGGCTGAACAGCACTGAGCATCTGCTATTTATTCAGACTGGCATTTCGGATCCCTAAAATAATCCAACTGCTCAGGTTTTGCAGCACTCAGATCTCTGAAAGCGAAGGCCAGGAGCAGGAGGACATCTTCAGCAAAAAGGGGGGTCTGCTGGTTTGGTCCCTCACCCTCAGGGCTGCACAGCAGCACGCAGACCTGGACCTTTCTGGCTGACACTCCCAGTTCCAGCGGAAAAAGCAACCAAGCAACGAAGTGAGCTCTGCTGAGCCACTACATTTCATTTCATTACTCTGGTACCAAAGGAACTGTACAGGATAACAAAAAAACACAGAAAAAAACAGAACTGGTGCAAGACAACACTGAAGAGCAGATTTGGTTTCAGGACTTTCAGTGATGCTCTCCGTGCCCAGTGCAGGAACAAAGAAGGGTTTTAATGGGACAGAGGTCCCTTCTCAAAAGGGTCAAGCAGGACAGGGTGGCTGCAAGCCTGAAGAGCATCCCCAACTCAGCACCAACACCCTGCACCACACGGGAAAAGGCACCTCCCAGCCACCTTCACCTATTTCAGCACATGAAGGCTTTATGGCGTGAGGAAATCAGATCAGGCTGGGGGACACCATCATTCTGACATCCCCACACCAGGAAACACTCAGACAAGGGAACCTTCACGTTCAGCTGCAAACAAACCCTGGAGGCAGCAGCACCCCACAGTTGGTGTGGGCACTACCCACCCAGCACCACCCAGCCCAATGACTCCATCTCAGTGGGTGCCTCTGTGCTGTGCTCCCATCAGCCTTTTTCAGTAACTGTGCTGCAGGGAGACCCAGTGGGCAATCTGCACAGGAAACAGCTCCTATGGGCCACAAGCTGCCTCGGCATGTGCACAGAGGATGCAGCTGCAAACACCTGAGAAACCTGGTCTAGTGACTGGCATTCCTGCCCATGGCAGGGGTGCTGGAACTAGAGGATCTTTAAGGTCCCTTCCAACTCAAAGCCATTCTATGATTCTATGAATACAGCATCTCATTCAGGGACCCAAACCTGCACAGTGAGTCAAAACACCAGCAGAAAGCTGGTGAATCAACTTTCTGTCCTGAAATTTGTGTCCTAAAATGCTGTGACACCGAGACTGTCAAAATCTTAGGTTGTGTACAGTGCTGCCTTGCTGCCAACTTGAGGGGACACAACAATAAACATAAAACTAAAGTAAAAATTTTAAAAAATTAAAATAAAAATACCCCAAAACACGAACAGCACCTAAACGCAGGGCACTTGATCCTGGTAGAGAAGAGCAGGAGCAGAGACCTGTAAATGAGCAGGGACCAACACTGCTAAACTGATACTCTGGGAATGGTTTCCAAGCAAAACCAGCAGAATTTGGTAGAAATGGCAGCTGGCTCTGTGGCAATGCCTTGGCACAGGTTGGGGATGAGCTGCACTGCCTGCCGCCCTTCCCAGAGGTCAGCTGCACCCTTCGCCAACAGTACTGGGAAAGTGCTTGCAACATCAAAGTAAAAGAAATAAACATATAAAAACACCAGAAAGACAAATAAATGGGTCTGGAAGTTTTACGGTAACTTGGCAGACAGGAGGAGCCAACGTCCTGCCCCGATCACTGTAAAAAGGATCGAATTACTCAGTTTGAAAAAAGTTGCCTGTGAGGAGAGTACAGAAGAGCAAGGCAAGTTTCTGCTTCTTGCAACATGACCAGCTATTTCAGCTGGTTTGGGGTTTGTGAAATGAGAGTCCGGGACCCACTGCTCAGCAGTTCCTTTACTCAATCTCAAGAGCGAAACACAGGGAGATGAGCGAGCCAGAACAGCAGCAGCACAACATCTGGTCCCCATAATGGAAAACCCAGCAGCCAACCCTGCACCCAGCGCGGACCAGAGCTCGGAAGCATCCCCGCCAGCCACGGTTTTGCTCCAAACAGACGAAATCTCCCAGCTTTCCAAAAGCCCCAAGCTGAAGTAAGGTGATGTCCTGCTGGTTCCAGGCAAGGGCAGTGGGGAGATAGTGGAAACTACCTTGCAGCAATCAGTGGGGTCCCAGAAAATCCACCAAGCAAATGAAATCATAGCCAACACCAGCCCCACACAACCGCTGCCAAACTGCTACTGCTCCAAAACCCAGTAGCCCAGCAGATTTGGGTTTGCTGCACTAGTAAAAAATCCACCAGCTATCGATTTGAATGTACTTCCCTCAAACATACTTCCCTCGGGCTGGAAAGACATTAACTCCTTGTGTGACCAAAGGGAGATGCCCAAAACGTTGAAGGTATCGGATGAAAACCTTGGGAGGATCCTGCCAGCTCACAAGCAAACAGGAATTTTGTCTTGCTTGCCTGCATGATCACACACACAGAGGTGTGAGAACACACATGCACAAGCAACATACATGTGTATTTACTCAGAGTCTTGTTTCATGCCCCAAAATCGCTGTTGTATTTCCCCACACTTTTACATCACTCTTTTTTCCCACCTCTTCCCTCTACACCCACCGTTCCCAACTGACCTCCAGGATCCCAGCTGGAGCTGCATATCTCAAGCTCCCCATCAGCATCTCATCTTCCAGACGTGCAGCAGCACTGGCTTCTCCCGGCTCACTTCTCCCAGCGGGAATCCAGCACTCGGGAGCGCCCAGCCAGCGCTGAGCACGGACCCCGTCTGCTCCGCCACTGCGCCAAGTTCCCCTTCGCCTTCAGAGCAACGAGGCTGTTTCCCGGCTAAAGCCCTTCCAGCTTTAGATTATTTGTTGTTTACTCGGATTCCTGTCGAGCCAGCGCCAGCTTGCTCAGATCCACCTTGAGTTCAAGAGCAAGTGCTCTCCTCGGTTACACAACCCAGCCGCAGCAGCTGCGGCGTCTGCCTGACACACCGAATTACTGTCTCTCCCCAAATCGACGGGATGTAGCCCTAAAGCGCTGATTGGGAAGTGCCCTACCTGGGAAGGTAAATGGGGAGATAAAGCTGCCGGAAAACATTTCCATGATAAGTCAGAGGAGCTGCCTGCCATTCGCAGTGGGGAGTTTTACTGCCTTGTCCAAAGCGTGGCAAGAAAAGCAGCTGCGGGTGGAATGGATGGATGGATGGATGGATCCCTGTTCAGTGCCGAGCTCCCGGAGCAGCGCAGAGAGCTGAACGAGGATCCGCTCAGCTCTGGGTGTGCGGCACAGCCCTGGCTGGGGATGCCTCCGCCTGCGCTAATATAGGGATGGGCAGGATGGATATCGCAGGGAATATCGCACCCAGCCGCCGTCCCCTACCGGGACCCGGGGCTGGGGCGGGTAGCACCCCCCGGGGAGGGCGCA
>VZTG01004896.1:154788-173104 GCA_013397845.1 Melanocharis versteri | reverse complement strand
GAGAAGTTGCAGCCGGGTGGGTGTTCGGCACCGTGAAATCTTCGCCGGGGGGATTTTTGTTTGGTTTATTTTTCGTGTTCTCCAATGTCAGACACACAGGGAAGAATTGTTTTGTGAAATGGGTGGCGAGGCCCTGGCACAGGTTGTCCGGAGAAGCTGTGGCAGCCTCATCCCTGGGAGTGTTCAGGGCCGGGTTTGACAGGGCTCTGAGCAGCCTGGTCTAGTGGGTGGCATCCCTGCCGTTGGAATGGGGGTTGGAACGAGACAGCCTTTAAATGTCCATTCCAACCCAAACCATCCTATGACTCTATGAACATGTAGCACAATCCCTGTGGTGGAGGAATTCGTCAGGGAGCAGACACATCCCTCCATGCAGGAGGATTAGTTGGATTCTGAGGGTGGCCACAGCATAGACAGTGCCCTCATACCCATTCTGCAGCAACTGGGCAGGGTGGGCAGAGCATGGTGATGGTCATAGTGTCCATCAATAGCTGTGGCAAGTGATGGAAACAGGTCTGAGTTTGTCCGGGGAATCAGGGGGAACAGGAGATGGGGCCAGAGTCAGGACTGGAAAGGACACAGCATGCGTCCAAGGTCCTTACAGGAAATGGGAACTGAGGTGAGGCTTCGGGGTTGTTCCAAAATCTGACCAGGAGACCAGGGCACTCCCAGGTATGGCTGATCAGGGCGTTCAAGGTTAATGAGTGCAGCAAATCAAGGCTATTTATGACTCTCTACATTGTTGGTTGTATATTGAGAAAAACACTCAAACACCTGATTTCCAGAGCTTGCAGAAATCCTGGTAACCGACAGACACCTGGAGATGCCCTGAAGGCAGATGAACCAAGGGAGGGTTTCAGTGCCGTGCCAAAGGAAACAGCACAGAACTTAAATAATTCCATCTAAAAAAGGGGAGGGGTGGGGAGAAATGTGGTGTTCTTGCTCTAAAGAAGTGTGGATTCCATCCAAGCCCTTCTGAAGCTCACAAGAAGCCTCATTCTAATTCCAGGGAGTTTTGAGTCCAGCTAGAAGGCTCCTCTCCCAGTTTCCCCGTGCTCTCTCCATCTCTAATGCTGGAAGGGAGCTGGAGAGGAGCAATGACCCTTGGGAGCCTGGGAACAAGTCTGGAGAGCTCCCCTCCCAGAGCTGGGGTGGCAGTGGCAGGACTGCTGTTCCCAGGGTACGGATGAGACCGAGTGTGTCACGTGTGCGGGGAGATGTTCCTCCACAGCTGGCTGTGCTGCTGTGCAAGTGCTGCAGGGCCCTGTTTTGGGCTTTGCCTTCCCTCGGGGCCCCCAAACCCGGGAACAACGTGCTCTTCCCAGGAGGTCAACGAAGGGGAGCCTCATCCCGAAGAGAGATCAAAATGCAAGCCAGGACACAGGAAGGTTGTTCAGAAGAATGGGATGCCCATCGCTGCTTTTAATTCAAAATAAATTGGGCAAATAATAGGCAATAACACAACTGGGTTAACACCAGGCTCGTGCATGGTGGAGTGAATTTTAAGTTTAAAAATGTGTAGCTCTCTGATGAAATACAGGGCAGATCTTGGTGCAGAACTAAGTGGGCTGGTTGTGTCCGGACTAGAAGAGGGTTTGAAATGCCCCAACAGCACCAACCCACGCTGGATCCATCAGTACTGTGAAGGGCAGTGTTCAGATTGTATTAGGGAAAAGCAGGAAAATAATAATGTGGAGGATGGAGTGACTCAGGGGATTGGCAATAAGATGGATCATGTTACTGCTGTGGAATGGATTCCAATTAGTTATATCCGCTTTTAATTATTATTATTTATACAGAACCTAAAGGCAGTCGACAGATTATCCAAAAATGCACGGGCTGATCTGTAAATCCCCCGTCCCTCCCCCCCTCACAGCCCTTGCAATGACAAACCCCAGTCATGCTGCCTGGACTGGTTCATACTGGCTGAGACATAAATTGCTTATTAGTGACCATCTTGCTGCTTCTCCACTTTTGTCACTCTTCGAAAGGAAAATAGGGAACGGGTGACTGAGGTTGGAGTTTCGTGTTGAGTGTTTTTTTGGAAGCAGCAGCCGCTCAAGAAGTTCCTCCTCGCCTCCCTGCATTCAGTTCCTTTTTCCCCCTTGTGCCACCCCATGAGTCATGCAAATACACCCAGGTCAGTGAACTAGTAAAGGTAACTTTAAAAACAAGAAAGAGCATTTTTTTTCTCAGAGTTGGTGAAACTCACTGCTCATGTTGACCAGACACTTCTGTGTCTTCACTAAGCTGGTGGTTGGAGCCCAAGTGAGCGATGAAGAGGCATCCACTGACCTCGTTTGCCACCAGAAATAATTTTCTCTCCAATGGCGAGATCTCTTGTCTTGTGAGCAAAGCCAGTGCTCCTGCTTAGTCACCTGAGGCTGATTCAAGCCTGTTCATGAAATGGGAGGAATTGTTTCGCCAAGAGAAGCTATTTGGGAAATTTTGAAGAATATGCCACAGAACCATGGAATCACAGAATGGTTTGGGTTGGAAGGGACCTTAAAAATCATTGCATTCCAACCCCTGCCATGGGCAGGAACAGCTTCCACTAGACCAGGTTGCTCAGGACCCTATCCAGCCAGGCCTGGAACACTTCCAGGGATGGGGCACCATCACTTGTTTCACCCTGTAGAAACCAGAAACATTCCAGGAAGTGATTTCTCATTCTGGCTTGCACTAAAAGACACCAGGCTAATGGGGCAGACATCATTTCCTTTCAGACTCTCTCATTCTCTGTATATGGACCATTGCTTCCACATCTCCCATAGAAACAACATTTCTATATTGGTGTTGTTGTTATGGGAAAGTAGCTGCTGCATGGGAAAATTTGTGGCTCCAGTTCATATAGAAACCACAATTATAACTTACATTAGCATAGATTGGGAAGTTAAATCAACAAAGCCCACAAACTTCCCTGGGTGAGGGAAAGGAGAGTTTGGGTGGGCGTTCTCACCCTTCTGACCCTCCTTATGATCTCCAGGAAACCGGGAAGGGAAATGTCTACCAAGAGCAGATGTTCCCAGCACGAATATATAGATGTATACACACACACACACACACATACATAAACACAGTAGTTTCAAGCCAGGTGTGTTATCACTGCTGGATTTCCCGCCTCAGAACCCCATGGGATGTCAGGGCCAGGAGCCAGGGGTGGCAGATGGGAAGTGAAGTGTGGCACTGTTGGATGGAGGTTTGGTTGCCATCACGCCTGAGCTGATCTCTGTTCTGGAAAAGATGGATGCACAGCTGGAGAGCCTCTCTTTTCCCAGAGGACTTTAAGAAAGGAGAAGGATCATCTGATGGCCAGGCTAAGTGCATGAATACCACCTTAGTCCTGTGCCCAGGGCTGTGAGATAACCAGCAGGTGGATGGGGAGGTGAGGCTGCAGGTGAAGCACAGGTGGCTCTGCATCTTCTTCCCTGGTGAGATTGGGGAGAGAAGCTCATGGGGCTGGCATCTGACGTTCTTCCCAGGTCAGTGACTTGCTGTGTAGAAGTTTCCTTCCTGTCTCCTGAGTCATGCGAGTGCTGTCAAGCAGGACAGCTTTTATCTGTCTGAAAGCCACAGCTGCCTGCACGCCTGGTTTGGTGCACGTGGAACAAGCCCAGTGGTCACATCTGCACCTCTTCAAGTTAAAATAATGGATGCATTTAAAGCTTCTTGTTTTGGGGTTTTATCCCTTTGGAGTCTTGTTTTGCAGGAGGTCCTTTGGCTCAGCTGCAGAGTGAGGTCTGGATACAGAAGCCTGAATGCTCATCTTAACCTCAGCAAAAGCATTGGGACTCCAGGCACCTCACCCAGTGCCCTCATTCACCTCCCTCCTCCCTTCCCCATTCCCTTCCTTTTCCTTGGTGTGAGCGCTCTGGGGCTGAGGCTTGAACAGTGCCTAACAAAACTGAGCCTTGCTCTCAGCTGGGGTATCTTGATGGTCGTGAAGCTGAAATGAAAAATGATGAAGCTGAAAATGAAAAATGATGATTTTTATGGATGAACCTGGAAGCCTTGCAATGTCCCTGGGTTTACTGTGGAGGAACTGAAGCAGCAGATTTAAGTGGTGTAGCCATGAGCAGAGCATTGGCAGCAGAGCTCAGAGCTTCCTGCTAAGTAGAGGATCACATGTTGTCTTGCTCCTCTGAGGCCAGCATGACCTAAGTGGGACAGGGAGGTGACAAGGTGACAGGATGCTTTGCAGAGCTTTTGGACAACACTGCAAAGCTCAGTATGAGTTTCCCAAAGCCAATTGCTTTCCAGGAAGAATTTTGCACTCTTGTTAGTTGAACATCAAATACAGATACCGAACCTCCTGAAAATCTGTTATTCGTGTCAGCTGTGGATGCAAGATCCCTTCTGTGTCAGATTACCCAGCACATGTGATCCTGCCAGCTTTGTGCCTTGTGTCACCTGCAGGACCATTGGAGTGGCACGGGCAGCCACTGCCTAATCCAGCCTACATCCTCTTGGTACAGAGGGGAACCAGCAAATAACTCTCACCACCTCTAACCCAACAGGCTTCATTCCACTCAGCACAGCACACTGCTTTCTCTGCTCGAGCGGGAGCTCAAGGCCAGCTACGCAGCCTCGGGGTTTCATTTGGAGCCCCAGGGGAATGTCACTTCCCAAGTGACCATGCTCAGCGCCCCATCTGCACCCAGCGGGGCAGATCTCATTGCTGAGTGGTCACAGGTAATCTTAGTCACAGTTTAAGGTCTTTTCCCATTCCCCTGATGTAAGGAGCACCCCACAGCTCCGTTGCCCTGGGGCTGAGGGCACATGGGACTGTGCAAAGGGGTCACAGCCATCAGGTGGTGGTGTTCATGGAGGGAGGATGGTCAGGGTGAGAAGTAGCTGACGTGGGGCTCTGCTGTCCCTGCACCTCATACTTGATGCATATTGGATACTGAGTTATTCAGGGCTGAGTGCATATTGGATACTGAGTTAAGGGTGACAGCAAAGAGATGCAAAGAGCTTAAAATAGCGCCTGACCAGGCGATACAAGCACACATAAAACTCAAGTGTCCCTGAAAAGGGGCAGGGGCTGCCTCCGTGTGGGCTAGTACCTCCCAAAACCGAGACCTAGAGCCTTTCAGAGGCTCCCACGGGTATCAGGTGACAGCACAGCGATGGGCGAGGAAGCAAAGCCTCCCCCGCATTCGTGAGGATGATGAGGGGCATGGAGGAGACCCTGGATGGGGATGGCTCAGGAGGCAAGTAGCAGGGAGAAATATGAGGCTGAAGTCCCAGATGGCACAGAGAAAACCAACGGGGAAATTAGTAACGTATCAGCCTCAGCGTGGGTAGGTGACGGGGCCTGGGAACATGCCGGGTCTCTGAATCACCGGGATTTGTGCAACCTCAGTCCTGGCAGCGCTGGGTGTTCCCCGCCACGTCGGCTGAGTGTGGCCGGGCAGCCTTTTTTCCGGAGCGGTCAGCGGTGGAAAATGTGCACAGAGCAGCTTGCTGTGACTGTAGGCAGCTGCCGGGGTCCAGGCAGTGCCTGCGTGTCATCAGCTCCGCGGGGAGCAGGGCAAAGTGACTTGGAGGTAGCGAGGTGTTCGCATCTCCCCTCTCCTGCAGTCCAGCACAACTCTTTAAAAGCCTCGCCCAAGCTTGGCTGATTTAAATCACTTCAGGCTATTTAATCATCACATAAGCAGACAGAGCTTAAGGACTAATTTATAGACTTCACAGTGGTTAGAGTAACCCAGGGGGTTGTATAAGGAGCTGGTTATGCCATGATAAGCTTTCAGGGGAGATGAAGACCCAGGGAGCAAGACCTCCAGCAGGAGGGAACTCCAGCCTTGCATTACACACCAGTTTAGGAGGCAAGAGGAGTCTGTAGGAAACTCCCTGCAGTCTGGCACTCTCCTGCCTTCGCACATTTTAACTGCCTGCAAATCTTCCTCCAGGAAACTGAGAATTAGCCCCGGTGCTAAATTACTTTGGAAGAGAGGATCCTTAGTGGGGATTATTGCTGGAAAGAATAACAGGGCTGGATGTGTAAAGCAGTGAAGAGGTCACAGGCCAGCTCCTGGGAAGGACACGTCCCTCCCATCTCACCAACCTCCAGGTCCTTCCTATGAAGTGGGCAGTTTTTCTGTTCCCTTGGCAGTTTTCAGACCCTCTCTGTGATGGTTTCTGCTCTGTTTGCCACTGCAGTTTTACTCTGTCTGAGTAAGAGGTGGAAGGAAGGATAATTCCCACTCCCTGAGCTCACATCACTTTCAGCCTTGACTTAAACACATCAGCTTGAACCAGCCTAAGAGCTTGCCAACACAGAGGTCTCATTCCTGTCCTTTCTCCTGCAGCTCCAGGCCACCAGCCCATCCTCCCCTCTATCTTAGCTCTTGTGCTGGGTAACTCAGCCCTGACTTAGCAGAAACCTGTTCCCTTTTTCTCACTCAGTTATTTTTGTGCCAGATTAGTAGTTTGGGTGTGTGGAGGCTGCGCAACACCAAAGCTGATGCAAGGGAGAGCCACAGGGTGGGGATGAGGGATGGTTCCAGGCAGCCTGTGGGTGAAAGATTCTCACTATGGATACAAATGCTGCAGCAGAGCTGATTACAAGTTCACACGGGGTCAGAGGAGAAGGAGAGATGTCATTTGGGGTTACAGTGACAACAGGGTTTAAAGGCCTGAGACTGAGGGAACTGGGCAAGTCTGCTTAGAGGCTCCTGGGACAATCCCAATAGCAGTTTGGGAAAGACTGCTGTGACATGGTGATGGCTGGGAAGTGCCTTGGGAGCACTGTGGTTGCACCAGGCTTTGCTTGCATCTCATTTCACCCTGAGCCCTGCCCCATCACTGTGGGGCACTTGCCGGCTGAGGGGCAGTGGGATGGTGGGATGATGGGATCCCAGTGCCATGGCTATGGGATAAACCTCGTTAGAGGTAGCAGAGGGCTGGACACGTAGTTCCCACACTCCTGCTCTTAGCACAGTTTTTTCTCTTTCACCTCTGGAAACCTTCTCTTCAAGTCCTGAAGTGTCTATGGAGCAAATTGTCCTTGAAAATGAGCCAGGGCAAAGCCCTAAAAGTTCTGGATGCTGCAACCGGGGTAATTCTGTAATAACTGTAACCTTTCTGGTAGCACAAGAGAGCAATTAAGGAACTCTTTATTTTTAAGGGTCCTCAAAAACATGTCACTAATTTCTAGCCAGGAACATGGGAAAATTTAGTCAAACCAGCCTGGGTACTCAAGGGACTATCCTGCCCTACAAGCCTTTCCCCACAATTCTGTCTCTGCCCTCCTTCCCTCGCACCATGCCTCAGCCGTCCTTCCCCTGCTTCCCTTCCCAGCTATCCTTCCCCACTCACGAACAAAGGAACTTAACAAAACAGTGCTCCACTGGAGGGAAGGGAGGCAAGGGAAACAGGAAAGCAGATAATATATCAACAAACAACCACCCCATCCAAAGTATACAGAGGAGTGTTCATCTTTCCCTTTCTCTTTGCTTTTCCATGGCCCCTAGGAAAACTGGCTACTGCGCAGCAGATGCAGCCTCCCACTGTGTCAGTTCACTGGTCTCAAGCTGCAGGCTATGCATTTCTCCCAGGCACCAGCTGTTCTTCCATCTGTCCGTCCATCCGTCCGTCCATCCATCCATCCCTCCCCACTAGCCACTACCCATCAGTGATGCCCTTAGCAGGAACCCCATATTGTCCTCTCTCAGAATAAGACTCAACTAAATAGAGCCAAAACCCAAGGCCAGCCATTTTTTATGCACAATTTCTGATACTGGTTGTGCTGAGCCCAGGTCTCAAGGTCACAGAGTGAGAGGAGTTTGACCCAGGAACTTGTAGACCTTCAGTTTCCATCACCAAGCTTACCTTGTGCTCAAGCAGGAGTGGAAGAGGAATGACTCAGACTCTCAGAATCAGTTGGGTTGGAAAAGACCTCTGAGATCATCGAGTCCAACCTATGACCACCTTGTCAACCACACCACGGCACTGAGTGCCATGTCCAGTCTTTCCTTAAACACCTCCAGGGACAGTGACTCCACCACCTCCCTGAGCAATCCATTCCAATGTTTAACAACCCTTTCCATGAAGAGTTTCTTCCTGATGTCCAACCTGAACATCCCCTGGTGCAGCTTGAGGCTAATCCTCTCGTTAGTTACCTGGGAGAAGAGGCTGACCGCACCGGGCTGCAGCCTTTGCGAGTAGCTGCAGAGAGCATGGGTGAGGATCGGGAGCGTGGGGAGGTCTGCTCTGGCTGCATGGCCTGGTGACTGACGTGCCAGGCGAGGACAAGCTGTTCCCTGGCTCATTATTGTTACCAGATGAGTGGGGGACTTTTACGATCCCTGTGTTTGGATAATCAAATTCTGATTGTGACAGAGGAAGGCGAGCTGCCCTCCTCTTCCCTCCTGCACCCCACGCCAGGCACTCAGCCCCCTTCCCTCCCGCGAGGCTTTGTTCCTGGGGGTGATGCACAGCAGCCCGGACATGACTGTGGATCCCACACCCCCACGACGCCCTGCTCTGTCTGGGGTTATTGTGTGATGCCCAGAACAATGTGCTGTGGTTAAGGATGCCTGGGAGAGCGCCGGGAGGCTCCCTGCTCCCCCTCTCCCTGCTAGTGCTGGAGGAGGCAGCTTTTGGCCATCTGGTAGCTGTAGGTTTGGTGGAGGTCCCCCAGCAGGGGAGGAGATGCAGTCACCAGTGCTGTTCCTAGAGAGGAAAGCCAGCGTTTGGCACTGCTGAGCCACAGATGCACTGTGTGTCTTGGGCACAGGATGGCCTTGGGCTCTGCAGGATGACAGGATAGCTCATGTGGGAAGGGACTGCAGGAGGTCTCTGGCCCAGCCTCTTCATCCTGCCAGCTCCAGGGTCAGACCAGGTTGCTCAGGGCTTTATTGAGTCGGGTCTTGGGAACTTCCAAGGCTGGAGGCAGCACAGCCTTCCTGGGCATCCTTTATCAGTGCTGAACTGCCCTCCTCATAGTGGGAACATTTTTTCTCATATCCAGTCTGAACCTCCCTGGTTTCAGCTTATGTCCAGTGTCTGTTGTGTTCCCTTCATGCACCTCTGTGTACAGCTTGACTTCATCACCTCCATATCCTCCTTGCAGGTACTGGAGGTCACTCAGACCCCACCAGAGCTTCTCTTCTCCAGCCCTGCACGCTCAGCCTCCCCTCCCAGGCTGTGTGATCCCACAGGGCTGTGTGAGCTCTGACTGTGTAGATGGCCTTTCCCTGGACTCTTTCTCGTGTGTCCCCATCTCTCTTGTGCTGGAGGCTGTTGCAATATCCAGTCATGGTGTCAGCAGGGCTGAGCAGAGGGGAGGAATTGCCTTCCTCAACCTGCCGGCAGTGCTCTGCCTAATGCAGCCCGAGGGCCTGTTTGCCTTCTTAGCTGTGATGATGCATTGCTGACTCAAGGTCCTTTCTGCACAGCTGCTTCTCCACCAGTCAGCCCCAGCCTTTGTTGTAGCCTGGGGGTTTTTCGTTCCCAGACACTGGATTTGCCTGGCATTTGCCCTGGATGAAGTCCGTAAATATCCTTGCAGTATCAAGTCAGAGAGAGTGAGGAGCCAGCAAGTGTATTCTGGACTTGCCCGAGTCACAGGGACTTTTACTTTGTAATGGTTTGGGGAGCCCCTTCTAGGAGATCATACCCACACCTTAGGGGCAAGAATCTGCTTATTTGGGATGTTGTGATGGCTGGAAGCTCAGGCAGGGATATGAGTCAGTGATATAACCAGGAACAGCAGAACTGCTCTGACAAGAAAACCTCCTGCACCACCCAGTGCCGAGGCGGGGCCTTGGGGAACACTGGGGGACATAGAGCTTTTCACACCAGTATGTCATTGCAAAACCCTCAGGAGTTAGGGGCTTCTGTGTCCTCCAGTGGCCATGGTACTGACAGGAGAGAAGGGGAAATGTGTCCTTTCTGGCTTTGGGAGTCCCTTTGGCTGCCTGGGTGAGATGTCTCTCCAACACACATTCTGTTTACACAGCCATTCTGAGGAGTCAGTGCATTTGTGCATCGCAAGCAGCTGAGCTTTGCATCATTTGGACTTCTCTGTCCTGGCTTGCTGCTTGTTTCCCCTTGTGTCCAGGTCCCCCTGGAGCCATCTCTCAGAGACAGTTTGGTGTGGGGCATGTTTGATCCAGGATCTGTTAATCACCTTCCTTTGCCGTGTGTGTCCTTTGGCCAACAAATGTGTCAGGAGATGGGCATTGCCTTTGGTGGAGACAAGGCAGAATAGTGTTCTTCCCTGATAAACACCCAGGGAGAACAGAATCCTTACAGGCCCTCGTGAGACCTCACCTGGAGTGCTGTGTCCAGATCTGGGATCCTCAGAACAAGAAAGACATGGACCTGTTGGAGCAGGTCCAGAGGAGACCATGAAGCCCTCCAGGGGGCTGCAGCGCCTCTCCTTTGCAAACAGACTGGGAAAGTTAGGATCAATCAGCCTGGAGAAGAGAAGGCTCTGGGAAGACCTTAGAGAGCCTCCCAGTAATTGAAGAGAGCTTATAAAAAAGAGGGAGAGCAACTTCTTACCCGAGTAGATACTGATAGGACAAGGGGGAATGTTTTTAAACTAAGAGACAAGAGTTTTAGTCTAGATGTTAGGAAGAAATTCTTTACTCAGAGGGTGGTGCGGTACTGGCACAGATTGCCCAGAGAAGCTGTGGATCCCTGGAAGTGTTCAAGGCCGGGTTTGATGGGGTTTGGAGCAACCTGGTCCAGTGGGTGGCATCCCTTCCCAAGGCAGGGGGGTTGGAACGAGATGATCTCCCAAACCATTCCATGATTCATGTGAATTGAGACATGTAGGAACATGTCATTGCTTTTCTGTGGATGAAGACAAAGACCCCCTTGGCTCCCATTCTTCTTCAACTTACCACAGCAGCAGTGCAGGGTCTCACCCTCACCGAAGAAAGGTCCCTTCCCCAGACCAGAGTGTTTATTCCCAGGACTTCCCCGCCCCAGGGCTGCTCATTCATCTCTCACAGACAGAATGGAGCCTGTCACAAGAGCAGATGCAGAGAGGCAGAACTCCCCATGAGACCCTTCACCACTAGAGATGATAAACAGATGGGGAAATCTGCTGGGAAATGCATTGACGTAAGGAGGTGAGAGGCTGGAGCAGTGTCCCCAAGGAGGTGGAAGCACGCTGAGAAAGCTGCATGCAGAGCCTGGTGCACAATGGCTCTTTGATTCCCCCAGACGCTGCTAATGGGCCGTTTCCTCTCCCAGCCCTCCCTGTGGATACGAGATGTCTTGCTCGATGTCTTGCCCTCCCTTTATCTGTCTCCCTGACTTCTCTCTGGGATTTCCTCTGATCAGGCTGCTGGGTCATCCCAGGCTAGTGTCGCTCGTAGGGTCCCTCTGTCCCCAGAGCTGCTGTGGCCAGAGGCATTTCTCTTCAGAGGATAACTTACTGCTGCAGCACATGTGTGGGGAGCATGGAGAAGCCTCAGCCTTCCCATCCAGAGGGAGAACTGGGCTTAGGTACTTCAGGACCTCAATCTGACCCGACAGCCATCCTTGGAGGGGTTTTCCCACCAGGGCTGCACCCTGCTGCATCAATCCTTCTTTGGAGGATGGGGCCATCCATGCAATTGCCATCCATGCAATTATTTGTATAATCTACATGATATACCTCTCTCTTTTCCTCCCAAAATTAAATGGAGGAGTCCCTGGCAGCCCACTCTCCCAGCCAGGCATGCAGCTACCAGGAGAGCAATGCTGGGACCACCACACTGGGCACAGGAGGGACAGGCACATGCCTGAGAAATTCATCCCTACAGCACTGAGGTGCTGAGCAGGTCTTTATTATCAAATTTTAATTACTGTGGCTGAATTTTAATAGAGAAACTGTGCAATAGTACTTTACGTCCCATCCCCCAGGCCAGGTCGCTCGCGTCACACTCGCTGATGTTGCGGCTATGGGGTTTTTTGCCTAATGCAGCAAAAATTCTTATTGGATTTGGAAATACAAGAAATTAGTTGCCCTGGGGGAAGGGGAGGCAGAGGGCTGCCTGGCATGCAGAGCTGCCAGGAGGCTCTGACAGCCAGACATATATTGCTGTTTATAATACTTAATAGTGAGCAGCTCTACAAAGTCCTTTCTTTATTCATTTCTCTCCCTAGCACTTCACAGCATGCAATAACTTGGATTTATAAATTAAACATGTTCCTTGTTTTAATACATCATCTACTTCTTATTCCGTAGTCCCATAATGGGATTTTTAATTGCCTGTCATAGAATCGTGCATCCTCCTGGCAGCCTGGGAGTGCGAGCATAGCCATGAGTTCATTGGCCCATATTGGTATTAAATGGTGCATTTAAATCTTCACATTAACAAAAGCGAAGAACACGAGCGGGAATGTGGAACAGTCATCATTAAGAAGAATTGTTTTCTGTGGCAGAAAATGAGGAAAACCAGGCCAAAAATACAAACAGATTTCCCTCCCCCCCCACTTCCCAAAGGGAAAAGCTTTGCACAGTGTTTTAATTATTGCTGGGTTTATTTTCAAGTGATGCATATCCAACAGCTTGAGCCCAGATTAGAGTCCAGAGGGCTGAGGCAGGGGCTGGAAGACCCACTCCAAGGGTGGCCACACACACACTTTATCTGGTGCCTAAACTGGACCATCCAGCTCCAGACCCCTGCCCTGCTGCATTTGCTGCAGAGCCATAGCTGCTTTTTCTCTGCTTCTGTGCTCAGCAATGCTCAGATCTGTGTGGCTGGGTGAGGCAGTCCAGCCAAGATGTCCCTGCCAGACCCCAGGAGCCCTGGGCAGGAGGGAGATGGGGAATGGGGCACCAGGTACCTCTTGCTGCTGTGCTCAGCCTCGGTGCAGCCAGTGAGCCCCATGTGCTGCTCAGGTCCCTGCACCCAAAACGGGTGTGCTGGGGCACAAGGGACAGAAAAAGGCAGATAAAAGGTTAACAGGGACAGGGCTGCTGCCCTGATGCAATTTAATGTGATTTCCTCTTGCAACACTTGAATATCTGCTCTTTGTAAGAATTGGCTGTATCCAAGAGCTTTTTATCACAGCTTCCCCTTCCTGGCAAAACAAAGTTAAATCCTCCAACCTTTCTACTTTTTTGTATCTTAATCTTTTTTAATTAATTAACATCTTTGCCAAAGTGTGCCCTAAATAGGAGACTTGGTCCAGCTGAGACCTTATCAGCATGGAGGCAAGTTGAGCAATTACCTCCTCTGGCTTACACACAGCAGTCCAGTATTGCATCCAGGAAGGAGATTTGCTTCTGTTGGTGTTTTCTCAACTGCAGATTTCTCATCCTCATCCTTTGTGAATTGCCATTCCCCTTCCATTTCTGCTGTACTATCACTGGGTAAGAGCTCCCTGGTGGGTACCGTGCGTTTGATATCGCTCCTGTCAGAGCCACACTTTGTGCTGTTATTTACTGGATTTCATTGTATTCAATTCAGGCTTTTTCTCCGATTTTTCCAGGTAATTTTGAATTCTCATCCAGTCCTCCCAGGAGCTTGACATCCAGCACAACCTGCGTATTTTAGAAATGTGTTCCCATGGCCATCGCTTGAGTCAGTAAATGAAAAGGCTGAATAGAATCACCTTTATGCCTGATCCAGGAAGATGCTGCTCAAAATCTCCTCCTTGTGTGACTGAAAACTACTGTCAGTGACTCCAGGTGTATTTTATTAAATTGCTCCTAAATTCACTTTCTCATATTTCCTTAATTTAAGAGAATTGGTAAAATGTCAGATGGGACTATTTCAAAAGCTTTGCCTAAATCACGGCACATTTCAGCTGCCCAAGAGGGAACCTGAGTTGAACATTACTCTGGTTTGGGCAATTTATTTTTGACAAATTCATCTTCTCTTCTTACTCCTGTGTTCTCCTCTGGCTTTGTATCAACTGTTTGTTTAATAATTTGTTCTGGGACTTTTCCAAGACTCAGAGTTAGGCTCCTGGTGTATAAATCTTGCTTTTTAAAGGGAGATATTGCGCCTGCTGATTTCTGCTCATAGGGTATTTCCTGAGGTATCTGGGAAGAACATCCCAACTCCTTCCTTTGCTCACCTCCCATGGGATCATCCTCTGCTTGTGCTGACTCCATCTCCTCTGTCCCACCTAAAACATCTCTGGATGGTTCCTTTCTGCTCCACCCCTTGGTTTGATTAACTGGTAATTACAGTCAGTCAGCTGATGACAAGGAACCTTTTTTGTGAACACAGCATTGGCCTTTCCCAAGTCATCCCTTGGTTCCTCTCCTTCCTCTTTCTTCTCCTGATGTGTTTACAGATCTTCCTGTTGGCTTCCCACCCTTGTTTGCTGAAGCTCATTCAGGCCTTCCTGTGTGGTTTCACATTGGGGCAGTTTTTGATGTAAACACATAATGAGCTCCCACAGTTCCCACCTCTCTCTGCCCTGGGTTTGCAGCAGGGCCACTGGTGTTGGGCTCAGTGTTCATGTTTTCTGCCTTCCTCCTGGCAGGGTAAACCACTCAGTGTCTTTAGGGCTTTTCCCTGCTGTGCTGGCTCTCTTCTCCCTCAGGAGGTATCCACAGCTTCCCCATGTGTGCCAAAATCACCTGGTTTGAGTCCAGCATCCCTCTGCCCCTGCTCTTGCATCTCCCTGTTTGTGAGAAAGATTAATTCTGCCACTTTGTGATTGCTCTCCCCAAAATCACTGTCCCTCCAGTTCCCAGCTGGCTCCTCGTGGTCAGAGCCTGATGAGTGTACTGTTTGTCCATCTGAGCTGAAATGTTGTCCCCAGCATCCTAGGGATTCACTGGACTGGGATTCTCTCTCATTTCCAGTTGAGTGTAATTAAAATAACATCCCTCACTTTCACTGTTGTTGATAACTGGAAGAACCTCTCTACCTCCTCCTCCTCAGCTCTGCTGCCATGGCCACATCCCAGGCCCTGCTGCGTGCCCTTCTGGGACTGCCTTCCTTTCCTCTGCTCTTCCCAGATTTTCTCCTTAAGGACAGAGATAGGTTTCTCTGCTGTGCATTCTCTGTGCATTATGTCATCATTGCGACTGTGTCTTAAGAGTTTACGGTGTATTTATTTATCTCCTGGACCCCTGGGAGAGGTTGATAATCATTGCATTGCCCTTTTCCCTTTGTTGGGTCACCCTTGGACCAGCACTGTAATTTCTCCAAGAAAACTGGATCCTCCCCCATCTCCTGTAATTATGGAGCTCTGCCCAGGGTGGGGGGGTTCTCAGCTGTGAAAATTCAGCCACCAAAATCTTCATTCGCAGCCAGAATTGGCTGCCTTTCCTCTCACTGCTCATCCCAGCGACCACAGAGTTTGAAGAATGAGGTGTTTTGGGGTAAGGATCATGCACCTCCGAGCTTTGGTGTCCCACAGGCATCCAAGCCTAAGCACTGAGCCCTCTTCTTTTCCATTGCCACCCAGGGAGGCCCAAGCCCCTCCAAACCCCGCCGGCACCAGGGGCTGGGGCTCACAGGTCTCCACCCAAACCAGCAGGTGAAGCCAACCTGCCTCGCAAACTGGAGACCCAGCATGGAGGAGAGGGGTATTTAAAATGAAAATTGAGTCTGAGATTGGCCTCAGACTGTTCAGGGAAGTGTTATAATTAACTGTGAGATGTCTCCGCAAATGTTTATAGCTGGAGCAAGAGACTTGAGCATCCTTTCTCTGGTCTTATTCTGCAGTGCAAGAGTTTATTTACTGTACATTTCAAAATAGAGCCCTTCCCCCCTCCCCATTTTGTGTGGAACAAACAATGCTATGTCTCTCCTGCCACTGCAGTATTAGAAAAAAAACTGGGTCATGCATATAATTCTGCAGAGGGAAACAAAAGGCCATTCTGCCCCTCTTGGATCTCGTATTTATGGATGCTGTGGCACATTATGGTAATTCTCGCTTGAATCCAGCATATAATTAATAGATAATAATTAGGCTGTGGCATTTTTACATGCAGATACAGGGAGAGATTCATGACACAGTGGACAAGACAGTAAAATATGACTGACACATAAAACTGCTTGCAGACTTTCCAAGGCACAAGATTCCCATCTCCGCTTTGCCTTCTGGCTTTTCACACACTCGTGTGTGAAAAAAACTCTCTCATTTTTGGTTGTTGATAACGAATTCTTTCCTCTGTTTGTATTCTGTCCAATTTAAACAAAAAAAAAAAAAATACACCATGTCTGCATGCAAGGCTGGACGGTTGATGGATTTATTAGAAGTATAAAGTCGACATCTGTTGTGGACTCACAGAGGGGTAATTCCAGGAAGGCAGTAAATTGTGGGGACACAGGAATATACTCACATACACTTGCTTGTAGGCTGTACATGTCAATTTTATAAATGCTCATGTACGAAGTGGAAAAAACAGCTTTGGCTTGATGAACAGCTTGAAATCACCAGAAGTGAAATCTAGTGTAAATATATTGATTTCTGGTACATTTTAGTGTTTCTTTGTATTCCTCTGTGCATTTAACCAAGTATTGTCTCTTATATATACACCCAGTGACTCGTTGCAGTAAGAGCAACCTCAGGCTGAAGAGATGAAAATAAAATAAATAAAAAGACCCTAGAAAACTGTTTCCATGGCTGTGACTAGGAACAGAAGTGTTCCTGCTTTGCTGAGGTCAGGATGTGACATAACCACTCCCCTCCCAGCAAGGCTGAAGCAAAGAAGGTGATGAAGCAAAAATCACTCCCATTATCACTCTGGGATTATCAGACATAATCCTGCAGGGTGAGACAAGGTCTCAGGGAGTAAACATTGTCCTCTAAGCGTGTCCATCTCTGCACACTGCTGCTCCTCCCTGGCAAATCTGGGGTAACATATGGTCCAGGAAATCAAAGCTACAGACCCCCCTCTGACTTCCCCAGGCACATATACAGCTCTGCATCATTACACACCACCTAAACACTAAATATCTGCTGCACCTTTTTGTTTGTGGGTTTAATTCTCAAATAACAGCCAGCTAAGGTTGTGGGTGTAGTGGGTTGATGCTGGCTGGATGCCAGGCTCTCATCCAAGCCTCTTTATCTTTTCCCTCTGCAGCTGGACAGGGGAGAGAAAATGTAACAAAGGGCTCATGGGTGGAGATAAGGACAGAGAGAGATCACTCACCCAATACCATCACGAGCAAAACAGACTTGAATTAGAGCTATTAATTGAATTTATTGCTAAATAAAATCAGAGCAGGAAAATGAGAAGTAAAATCAGACCTTAAAAATACCTTCCCCCCACCTCTCTCTCCTTCCCAGCTCTACCTCCTCCCCCAGCATCNCCATCTCTGCACACTGCTGCTCCTCCCTGGCAAATCTGGGGTAACATATGGTCCAGGAAATCAAAGCTACAGACCCCCCTCTGACTTCCCCAGGCACATATACAGCTCTGCATCATTACACACCACCTAAACACTAAATATCTGCTGCACCTTTTTGTTTGTGGGTTTAATTCTCAAATAACAGCCAGCTAAGGTTGTGGGTGTAGTGGGTTGATGCTGGCTGGATGCCAGGCTCTCATCCAAGCCTCTTTATCTTTTCCCTCTGCAGCTGGACAGGGGAGAGAAAATGTAACAAAGGGCTCATGGGTGGAGATAAGGACAGAGAGAGATCACTCACCCAATACCATCACGAGCAAAACAGACTTGAATTAGAGCTATTAATTGAATTTATTGCTAAATAAAATCAGAGCAGGAAAATGAGAAGTAAAATCAGACCTTAAAAATACCTTCCCCCCACCTCTCTCTCCTTCCCAGCTCTACCTCCTCCCCCAGCATCCCAGGGAGACAGGGAATGGGGGTTATGGTCAGTTCATCACCTGTGGCTTCTCCTGCAGCTCAGGGAGAGGAGTCATTCCCCTGCGGCACCACAGGGTCCCTCCTGTGGGAAACAGTTCTCCAGAGACTTCTCCAGCATCAGTCCATCCCGTGGGCAGGAGCTCTCCACAAACTGCTGCAATGTGGGTTACTCTTCCACAGGGTGCAGTCCTTCAAGGACAGGCTGCTCCTGTGGGACCCCACAGGGTCACAGGTCCTACCAGGAAACCTGCTCCAGTACCATCTTCTCTCTCCACAGCTCCCTGCCAGGACCCTGCTCCAGCACAGGCTTCCCACGGGGTCACAGCCCCCTCCCAGGCATCCACCTGCTTTAGTGGGGGCTCCTCCACGGGCTGCAAGTGTATCTCTGCTCCCTCGTGGGTGTCCGTGGGCTGCAGGGGCACAGCTGCCTCACCACGGGCTGCAGGGGAATCCCACCTCTGGTGCCTGGAGCAGCTCCTGCCCCTCCTTCTCCAGTGACCTTGGTGTCTGCAGAGCTGCTCCTCTCACATATTCTCACTCTGCTCTTCTCTGGCTGCAATTACACC
>VZTG01004896.1:117772-154274 GCA_013397845.1 Melanocharis versteri | reverse complement strand
CTTCCTTCTTAAATATGTTATCACAGAGGCCTTACCACCATTTCTGACCGGCCCAGCCTTGGCCAGCAGCAGGTCGGTCCTGGAGCTGCCAGGGAATGGCGCTGCTGGACATGGAGGAAGCTTCTGGTAGCTTCTCACAGAAGGCACCCCTGTAGCCCCCTGCTACCAAAACCTGGCCATGCCAACCCAATACATGGGTCTGCAGGACCCCATTACAGCATCTCCTGGTACTGCAGTGCCTAGATATGCCTCACCCAGGAAAGCCCAATGTGTGTTATTTATATAGTCATAGAATGGCTTGGGTTGGAAGGGACCTTAAAGAGCATCCATTTCCAACCCCCTGCCATGGGCAGGGACACCTTCCACTAGGCCAGGTTGCTCCAAGCCCCATCCAGCCTGGCCTTGAACACTTCCAGGGATGGGGCAGCCACAACTTCTTTGGGCAACCTGTGCCAGCGCCTGTGAACATTTTCCCTCACTGACACTCCAAATAAATTGTGTGACTCAAGGCACTGGAAGGACTTGTGGGATAATTAAAAGCACTACTATTAGAGCTGATATTGCTCTACAGAATCCCATTCAGAAGGATTTTCAGCAGCCCAAGCCCTGGCACACAGACCTGTGTAGGTTTTCTCCTGCTGACCTGGAAAGCAGTGAGACAGCACTGGGAATGATGGCTACAGCATTCCTGCTCCTGGATAACCATGACAAACACATCCAGCATCTCTGCTACCCCTTGTTACACAGGGAGCTGAGGGATGCAGTCCCTTGGGATCACTGGGGAGAGCAGGAGGTGTGTGGGGCTGGGGCGAGGAGCTGCAGGAATGGCCAGCCCCTGCACACCCTGCCCTGGATGGGAGAGGGCAGTTTGGGTCTGCTGCTCTGATTAAACACAGCTTGTACCAGGGTCATGCTGGCACTGACACATTTTGCCACTCTAACCCATGGACTTTCTGGGCTTAGGGAAATTACTTGACATGCCCTGTTCCCCAGCTGCTGTCTGCTCTGTTCCTTCCTGCTGGTTTTGCTCCTACTGTACCTGCTCCACTCTAGATGAAAAGAAAGAAAAATGTGAGCGGAAAAGGGGGAGGCCGAGGCATACACACATTTCATTTTTATGGGCCTTTCGCTGTATTTCATCTGTCTTTCATTTAACACACCGGTGACATTTATGTATTTCCCAAAATGCCACCTAGGAAAGAAAACACATTAAGGAACAACTTGACATAAAGAGTGAGGTATCCTTCAATGGGCCTGCCTGGAAATGTGCAGAGCAGCCTGCAGGCACAGGCATCCCTCTGTGCCGAGCCGTCCCTGGAACCTCTGGCTTGCAGTGGTGAGATGCTCCAGCTCCATGCAGCAGATCAAAGCAGCTCCTGCTCTTTGGTTTTGTCTTATGTGATCCAGCTGCCACTTGGAACCAAAGCTACTGTCTGGAAAACAGGAATAATTTTTGCACAAAAGTGCTCTGCCAGCTCCTCCAGCTGTGCTTGCACTATGTGCTCTTCCTCCAGTGCTTTAGTGACCTGCTCTTTCTAGGAAACTGCAGGCAGGCACAGGGGAGACCGTCACAATAATAATAATATTAGTAATAATAATGATGATGATGAAGGCAGTTAGTGCTGGGATGCAGATAGCTCCTGCTTCTGGGACAGTCCCTGGGCCAGGCACACCAAGGCAACAGGAACAGGCTGAATTATTTTGCCCTTCAGACACAGGAGCTTTGGAGCTAATAACACCCATCCTTTACCAAAGAACTGCTGCTCAGAGCCTTAATTTGAGTGATGGATGGTCTCTGCTGGGAACAAAACACCTCCGCATTTGTAGCTGACAAGTTTGGTACAGACAGGCAGGACCACACTTCTTATTCCCTATATTGTATGTCACAGAATCACAGAATATTTTGGGTTGGAAAGGACCTTACAGATCATCTAATTCCAACCCCCTGCCACAGGCAGGGACACCTTCCACTAGACCAGGTTGCTCCAAGTCCCATCCAAAGTCGTCTTGAGCACTTCTAGGGGTGGGGCATCTGCAACCCCCCCGGGGAACCTGTTCCAGTGTCTCACCACCCTCACAGTACAAAATTTCATTCTTATATCTAACCTAAATTTCCCCTGCTTCAGTTTGTACCCCTATATGGCTTTCCACCTGCTGTGGCAGTTTGGGTGTGCAGCTTAGCCCAAACAGACCATCAGTCCTTTGTCCCCTAACCCTGGGTGAAGACCTCACCCACCACTTGTGGAAGGGGAAGGGGTGGGATGCTCCACACGTGCCTGTCTGGCCCGAGCACAGCCCTGGGGCTCTCCAGTCCCAGGCTCAAGACCAGCTCTGGAGCTGACCTGTTTCATGCTCTTGGGCAAACCCCTGGCACAGGGATCATCATGCCCGATGCCAGTCTCCGAGGGGAGCACAGAGGTGTCATTAGCTGATGTTTAGGTAAGCCTTTGGGCAGGAAAAGTGTATTCAGCGTTAGAAATGAGTGACCATCAGTAATGCCAAAAATGCGTGTGATAGAGGGAGAGAAAGACAATATCAGAGGACAAAATGCTCAGGGAGCTGGGAGCTTGCCCAGAGAGACCCACAGCATTCCTAGTGCCCAGGCAGAGGGCATGGCTGCAGCCCTGGTTGTGGCACAGTCCTTCAGGGACCAGTGGCCCAACTGGCTTGTCCCACCCTGTCCTGGCACATGGAGCAATGGAATACTCAGCACGCTCCTGGGGAGTGGCAAGCAGGAGATGTGCTGGTACCATTGTCCTTCCATCATCCCTTCATCCCAGTCCTCAGACTCGCTGGGCTGAAGACACCTCCCTTCCCCTGAGAAATGGGTGGTCCAACAAACTACTCATGCTTTCCTCCCCACCACTGCCCAGTTTTACATCTCCAGGGCCACACTGAGGAATTACAATCACACAACAGCACTGGACACCTTGAAGTAGGAATACAAGCCTCTGCCTATCCTGTTCATTGAGCAGATCTGCTCATACAGGGTCCGTAACAAAACTACCGAGCATTCAGCAGGTCTCTCACAAGGAACAGCCCTGGGAAGCCAGACTCACTCCTCCCACCTCTTCTCCGAGGACTGAATGTCATCCTTGGTCCAAATCAGGAGGCTGCAATTTCTTTGGTTACGGGAGCAGGTCAGTGTGGAGACCTCGCCACAGGGAGATGAGCCACAGCTCTCTGGGCTTTCATTGCATTTGTGGTGACATTGGCTCAGGCTTTGTGCTGAGGAGCTGGGGATGAGAAGGCATGGAAAGGAGGAGCCTGGGATGGTGATTTTGCTGATCCACGTGGTTTCCCTGCTGCTCTCCAGGGTCTATCTCACATTGCAAGGAACCTGCTAGCATCCCTGTCCATGGCATTGCTCCCTGGAGCATCTCCTGTCCCTCCCAGGCAGCTCAGTTCTTGGCCAGCAGGAACACAGAGTCTCTCTGCAACTCCAGCAGAGTTCCCAAAGGCTTGGATGGGAAAGGACCTTATAACCCTTCTCTTCCCAGCCCTCTAGCAAAAACCCAGCTTTGATCTCTTGTGTATTACTGCAATATCTCCCTTGTGATGTGGTTCTGTAAGAGGGAAGGAAATGTCCCTTGGTCCCACCCCCAGGTGAAGGTACGGCTCTCATGCACACGTGCTGAAAGTACGCTGTGCCTCGTGCTCCCGGGGAAATGAGGACACTTCCTCCTCCCTCCCTGAGGAGCACAGCTGAGCTGCTTGCAGGGAAAGTGCTGCCAAGCTTCCCAGATGAACCGCATGTCACTTCCCACGTCCCTGGAGTAGCAGCTCTGACATTGAGTTAACAAGTGCTGCCAGCACGCCAGGAGCGTTCCCCCTTCTGGATGTTTTTCCAGAGCAAATCCCAGCCCTGAGCCCAGTTCACTGGTGACCCACTGTTGCTGTAGGGCAGTGAGGCAGAGCAAATTATATGAGAACCAGGACAATTACAGCAGGGACCAGGAGAACCTTTGGAGCGAGACTGATGTTTCACATTGCAGTGGGTGCCCACAGCAGTGGGATCTGCAGACAGTTTGTGCCATAGGATCCAGGCAGGATTGAGCACAAAGTGCAGCAGGACAAGGTTGTGCTGTAATCAGAATTTCTGCTCAAAAGCAGCTTTCCCAATAGCAGTGCTGGGTGCTGCCTTTCACAACCACAGCTTTCCCAGCCAGCCCACTCCAATTTAAGGGAGGAAAGAAAAGCAATGAAAACTGTTTGATATTTCTCATTCAAGAGAGAGAAAGATTCAGAAGATGGATGTTGGCCACAGGGCTTCACAGACATGTCTTCAAATTTCTTTTTTATGATAAATATCATGTGTGCCCCTTGGCAAATCAAAAACACTCAATTCGAACATCTCCTTTGCTTTCTTGTTTGACACAGAATCACAAGATGTAACCAGCTCCTCCTGTTGAGTCCAACAGCTTGTGTTTGACTAAGGCACAGATTTCCCATCTGTTCTTCAGTCTCAGTCCTTTTTGCTGCAACATCACACTGAGAGCTGGTACAGATGATCCCCCTAAATCCCTCAAATCCTCTTCTAGACACAGTGAGTCCCAATTCTATAGGCACTGCCTGTGTTTCTTGTTCTCCTGTACATCCCACTGCATGGAGCAATATTCATCCTACGCCGTTGGAACAGACAGGCCATGGTACAACTGCTCTGTCACGGCACTCACTGATTATCCCACCAGTCTTTCTGCAATCCCCAGCTCTTAACAGCAATTATATTTTTTTTTTTTTTCCCTCAGACTAGTGGCAGAGTTGATTGGTACTGGAATTAGCAGCTTTCTCTCCAGTTTCCAGTTAAGGAACCAGAGAATTTTATTTTGCCTAGAGCTGTCTGCACCATTTCAGGTTAATTGAGTGTTGCACAGGTCATTCCTCTTATATTATCCTACACCTTGTGAGGCTCTGACACATGGGCTACTGCTTTACAGCAGCCCCTCCACAGGAAGACCTCAAGAAGAGCCCATCTTTAACAGAAGAAGGGGAGGAAGCTGCTGGAAGCGATGCAATAGAAGGATGTGGAAAGTCCTGGGCTTTGGCTTAGTTTAAGCCTTGTTGTCCTCTTGTTTCTTGCTTTTCTGGAAAATTGGCACAGTGTTCCCTAAAACCAGCACAGTGGTGCCTCCAAGTCTCAGCGACTGGAGGCACAACAGAGAGGAGGCAAGAGGGGGCTGACAATGCCAGAGTTGACTGGGAAGCCCCATTTCCTTGAAATTACGCTGAGATTTGCAGAGTTATTTTCATGTGGGATTAGAAGGGAACCTCAAACAACATTAAAGAAACCAAAATCCTGAAGTTTTGTTTTGGAAACACAGAATTTTTTTGAAGGCAAATCTGGCTTCCAAGATACCTGGCAGCTTTTGGATGAAAATAACAGAATTCCCAGGGGTCTCAGAGCTGCTGAGGGGTGGGCAGCTGCCAGGAGACACCATGGCAGACGCCTGTACTCAGTACAACAGGTACATGGAGGCTTTTTGCTGATTGCTGGGTTTGTTATTTTATTACAGAGATCCCCAGAATCTGACATGAGATCTTGAAGAAGGCCAGCGGTGAAGGTCATTGGGAGGGGAAGGAGGACTAATAGGAAAGGAAATAACCAATTTCATACCCTTCAGTGCATTTAGCCAGGCCCACCTGATGATGCCAGCAGAGCACATAGGTGCAAACAAGGCTGGAAATGAGATTGGTATGGATGAACAAACATTTCTTCCCAATGTGGTTTTTTCCTTTCATTCCTGCACTCACGGGCAGCCAGCCTGCACCACAGAAATACCCCCACATCTCTCCCCTTGTTGCTGAGGGTGTCTGAGATGTGTCAGGTTCCAACCATCCAGCAAAACAGGAGCTGCTGTGAGCACAAACCCAAAATCTGCTGCTCTTGCCTCTGCTCCTCCACCCCATGGGCCCTCGTTGTGCACAAGCCCAGGATATCCCAATGCTAATATGAGACTGGGGGCTACTGTCAGGAGTAAATGTGACTGGTTAAGCAGGGACAGGAGTTTTACTGCTGAGAAAAGCAGCTCCATATCAGCTTCTCCATATCAGAACTTAAAATCACAGCCATGCACAGCTGTGCTGGTACCACTGCTCAGCAATGAAGGAGCTGATGCATTCCCTGCTGCTGATGTGGCGATGAGACTCAAGGAGGGAAATGTTTTAAAGAAAGTGGAGGCTCAGCAGAGCTTTTGATTACAGATTTCAGTCCTTGAGTGATAACGCAGTGAGGGTCCTGAAACAAATTGACACATGAAGGTTTTTAGACACAGGCTCTTATCCTTCAGGGCTGATTTGAAACAAATCTTGGGGGCTAATTCTAAAGTAGCGAATGCATTGCACAGCAGGGCACAGCAGGGATTAACGCGTTAAAGCCTAGTCATGAAACACACCTTTCACTCATAAATGCCTGAGAACTTTGCCATTTACCAGTCAGCCCAGCCCAGGATGCTTTTGGGATGCCTTTGCATGCCAGCCCAGGGCCCAGTACAGAGAGCAAGGCTCCTTTTTATTGCCGTGAGTCACGAAGGCATCCTTAGGCAACAGATCCTCCAAGGATTTTAGAGCTCTTCAGGCTGGCCCTTTACAAGGTATCAAGGATCTTCCTTGTGCAACCTTTACCCTGTTGTATCCTGCCCAAGCTGGATGAGTAATGATACAACCCAGCAAGGAGGCCAGGCCCTGCTTGCTTGGATTTTCAACAAGACTGAGCCTGGGGAGAAGGGCCCCAGCACAGGTTCTGACCATGGTGTCAATCTGGAGTCTGCCAAGGCAAAGGCAGAGCAGTGGTTTGCAGCTCAGCTCAGTCAGAAGGAGCTGGGCACCAGAAAAAGAGGAAGGGAGTGGCTGGAGGGCACATGGAGATGGAAGGGGAGAGAGGCACTGCTGTTCATTCCTGAGGCTGCTGGCCACTGAAGCACTGCCCTCACACCACGCAGGGCTGTCCTGGTTTGAGTTATGGGGTTGCTGAGCTCTTACTCCTCCTACACAGCCTGAGCAAATGGCTGGAGGACATCTCCTTCCCTGTGCTCAGGGGTGAAGAAGTGAGGCATGGAAAGGCTGAGGATCTCAGGGAGCAACAGCCCAAGCAACCCCAGCAACACAGATTGCTCATGGCTTGGGCAGCCCTTCTGGAAACACAGGGCTGCTCCAGAGATCTTTGGCAAATTTCGTGGTGAGAGCAGAACTGTGAGCAGTCACTGAAGTCCCCTGGTGATGGCTGCCATGGGTGGTTTACCCAAATGACAACTGCACTCGGGGGATGGAATTGCTGGGATGCATGCTGGAATCTGGGTTCTCGTGGCACACCATCTGTGCAATCCAGCTGTGGTGCCTGGCACTGCTCCTGTGCCACCCTGTTGTGACCATGCCTTCTGCCAAAGCAGAGCAGGTGGGACAGGAGGGAAGGCACCTGATGCCTTTCTTGCTGTAGTTCACAACTCCACATTTCCACCAGGCTGGTCCATGAAGTGGCCTGCACTAAGATGCCCGAACCAGAGTCCTGCCCAGCCTGGTGTGGACACAGGTTCTGCACAGTCAGATCTGTTTGGGAGCTGTAGCTCCAGGGAGGACGTGGGACTGAGTAGAAAAGCAGGGCAGTGACTCTGTAGATGGATGTAGCTATTTTTATAGGGCATGTGAGCAGGAGCTCTTTACATTTCCCTTCCAAATGGTGCCCTGCAGTGCCCATGGGACATCCTCCCGAGAAGCTGACCCTGCTGAACACAGGGCTCTGTTGGGCAGGTGGGAATAGGCAGAGCATGGTTTGTTCTGTGTGCTGGGCAGGCTGTGCCAGCTGCCCTGAAGGAATGGCTTTCAGCCACTGTCTGTCCAAATGAGCACACTCTTGCCTTGATATGTCTGGAATTTGTCAAGAGAGCCAAAGCTCAGCATTGCTGAGAGAGAACATTTTTATTTCCATTTTGAAACATCGTCACTTTCAGTTTTGTCTTATAAAACTCTTCTTTGCCTTTTCCCTGACCTTGAGGTTGCATGGTATGATAAGGCTACATCCATACTGTTACACTTTTACCTTTTAAAGGAATGTGTGTGTCCAGTTTGCTGCTGGGGATGGCCCCTGTGTTGGGTTAAGTCCTGAATCCACCCCAGGAATTGCTGGGGCAGAGCTGTGGCCAAAATTGTGTCTAGGGCTGTCCCACCAAGATGAGCGTGCAGACAACTGGGCACCAGTGCCTGTACATTGCATTCACACAGATGGGGCCTTTGTGTCCCTCTTTGGGACCAGGCACGCTGCCACCATGCCAGTATCTTCCCTGGCAGCTCAGGGTCAAGGATTTGCCTTTGTGGAAATTCAAGTGGGAAAGTTTCTCACTTTCACTTCTCCATGGCTTTTATCTTCATAAATGAAAACACTCAGACATAGAGGAAATAAATAGAAAAGTGGAGGTAGTGGGAGGAAAGGCAGCGGGGTTTAAAAAGAAACAACAAAACATTGGTAACAGGGTTGTCATACCAGTTTAAGGTGAGGTTCCAGCTGAGAAATGCTCTGCACAGGCAGAAAAATGTGTATCCCTTGCGGATGGAAGGGCTTTGAAGGGGCTCAGCGTGGATAAAGGGGGTCTTTTCAGCCCAGATCCAATGACATGACCAAGCCCACCATTCACAGCAACCTCCTTCAAGTCAGCTTCAATCCCCTGAGGAAAATTTCTCTGTGCCTCTTCAGTGTAGAAATGGTGCCATCCCCTACCTAAGCAACTTCAGAGACCTTTTTTAATCATACCCTGTGTGGTGAAGGAGAGAACAAAAACCACTATTACAGTGTAGTACCAGATTCCTGAAGGGCAAAGGGGTCCAGGAAGGCTGGCCATTCTTCAGGGAGGAAATCCTAGAAGTGCAGGAGTGTGCTGTCCCCATGTGACGAAAGATGAGCTGGTGGAGGAGAAGACTGGCCTGGCTGAAAAGAAAGCTTTGGCTGGAACTCAGGGGTAAAAAAAGAGTTTGCTAGCTTTGGAAGAAGGGGCAAGCAACTCAGGAAGACTACAAGGATGTTGTGAGGTTATGCAGGGAGAAAATTACAAGGGCTAAAGCCCAACTAGAAGTTAATCTGGCTGCTGCTGTAATAGACAATACAAAATGTTTCTAAATATATTCACAACAAAAGGAGGGCTAAGGAGAATCTCTGTCCTTTATTGGATGGAGGGGACACGTAGTGACAAAGGCTGAGGTACTTAATGCCCTCTTTACCTCAATTTTTAAGTCTTTTAGGACTGGTTGTTCTCCACATAGCCAGGTCCCTGAGCTGGAAAACAGAGATGAGGAGCAGAATGAAGCCCCCAAAATCCAAGGGGAAATGGTCAGTGACCTGCTACACCACGTAGGCAAACAGGAGTCTACGGGACTGGATGGGATCACTACCCCTGGAGGTATTTAAAAGACATGTAGACTTGGGAACATGGTTTAGTGCTGGGCTTGGCAGTGCTGGGTTAAAGGTTGGACTTGATGACCTTAAGGGTTTTTTCCAATCTAAATGATTCCATGTTTGTAATTTTAGAGAACAAGCTCACTTTTTTTTCAGATAACAGGTAAAGCTGCAGCCTGGATGCTACTGTATAGGTAAAAATCTGTTTACAATATTTGAACTGCCCAGGCGTTTGCCACCCATGACAAATCTTCCTGATATCTCCATAGCAATCAGCTCTAGCTGGAAAGGATGCACTTTTCCCTGACTGTTCCAAGCCTGTGCTGTTCCATAAGAGTGCTTTTGGCTTGCATCCCCAACCTAAATGTGTTCTCTATGAAACACAATTTTTGACTCTGCACGGTCACAGGAGACAAACGCCAGTAAATTGAGTTGCCAGGTAGGAAAAAAATCAAGCAGATTGGACCTCTAGAGTCTTCCAGCATTAGGCATGGGAAGAGACGACATAAGCCTGTGTTCTGGGTTGTATTTTCTGCCGTGTGGCCTCACTCAGCCGCTGGATTAACCTGGATTAACCCGCTCGGTGCCGGAGGGCGCACTGCGGGCAGCCGCGGTGGCTCCAGCGCTGTCGGGGATGCGGTGCCGCGTGTGGAAATGCAGCCCAGGTGCCCGGGGTGCTGCGGGAAGCAGGGCAGGGCTGCCGGGGCTGCTGTGCTGGGGTGCCACCCAGCCGGTGCCATCGGCGCTCAGCTCCGGCCGGGGGAGCGCGGCTGGGACGGGCGGCGGTGGAAGGATGGTGCGCTCGTCCTGGGCTGGACCTCCGCAGCCAGCAGGGTGCGATGGGCATCAGTCCGTACGGAATAACGTCAGGCGGGGAAAGACCCAGGGAGAACGGTGGTTAGACAACACCCGCGGGTCTTTTGCAGGCTTGGGGGCACCTCAGAATTGCCGCAGCAGCGCCCGCAGCCCGGCCGCCTCCCGCCCGTGCCGAGCCCCGCCGCCTCCGCAGCCCGGCGCGGAACCGGGCAGCGCCTCGGCCTCCAGAGCCATCTACTGACAGACGGCTGCAGCGCAGACAGGGATGGTTTTTTTCCCCTCTCCTGTAGGATTTTTTTTCAAATTTGTCCATGCGGTTGAGAGGTTTCTTGCGATACAGCCCATACAGGCAGTGTGGTCTGGCTCCTGCACACAACTCAGCACAGGAATTGTTTTATTCTTCTAGCCTGATACCTGCTGTTCTTTATGAGAAATGTTCCAACATTGCCCCATCTTTAGCTATGGATCTGTTGTGCAAGACAAGGAAGGAAGAAATCAGACAGTTTTTGAAGTATCCTTGGAAGCCAGGAGACAGATCCTTCCCTCCTCAAACAGGAGCTCTGCTTGGAATCACGGCGCTGTGAAATAACACATGATGTAGACACAGGCCTGGAAGTTGCTCGAGGACAGAGCAGCATCTGGAACACGAGGGACAGGCTGAACAGAGCTGTGCTGAGGCCACAGGGCTGCAGTCCCTGAGTTACCAGGGAGACAGGGCCACATCTGTTCGAACAAAGTTCCTTTCCATGCCTTTTCCCGGGGCAGTTTTTTATCTGCTGTTGATACACACAAGCCCCAGCACTCTTATTTTGCATCAGATCATACGGATTGCTGCCTTCTCTCCGATAGCAGCAGAAACAAACCTCTTCTGCCTGAGCTGGGTCTGCAGAACAGGCTGTGTGTTTATTCCACGACAATACCCACTTCTTTATTTGTGTGCAAACAGCAGGCTTCAGAACGAGCATGATTCCCCTTTACAAAGTGCTCTGTGCCTTTGGGGTAGAAATGCACCTTTTCTTTAAAGCTATAAACAGATGCTGATTCTTGGGTTTGCAGGGTGGATGCTTCACAGAAAGCAGAGCTTGCAGCAGGCTACAAAGAGCTGTTTTTGTCGCAAAATGTGGACATTGGGATGTAGTTTGAGAGGTTAGAATGGTTTGGGTTGGAAGGAATCTTTAAAAATCACTTTATTCCAACCTCTCTGCCATGAAATTTTTCACTAGTTCAGGTTGCTCAAAGTCTCATCCAGGCTGACCTTAGGGTGATTGTTGCTCTCACGACTGCTGTAATTGGTGCTCATCTTGTCCCAGGTGAGCACCTATGGGTGGCTCATCTCTCTGCCCCCACCCTGGCTCACACTGTTGGTTCCAGCTGTTTGTGATAGCAATCCACTGCATCTATATCCATCTAAGAGCCTCTTTCCCTGCAGGAGCTGGGCTTGCTTTTGCAGTTTGGAGGACCCCTGGCGACTCAGTTTGTGATACTTTGGCAGAGGTGAAATGAAATCAGAAATAAAGATGAAAAAAAAATAGTAACCAGGCTCAAAAAGTCACGATAGCCATTCCCCTAGGAAAAATGGGGAGGGGGGGAGGGAGGGAAAAGAAAGCTTTTAAAAGGAATGTGGTAGAAGAAAGCTTTTAGAAGGAACGTGGTAGAAGAAAGCTTTTAGAAGGAAGGTGAGAGAGCTGGGTCTTTGTGCTATTTTTGGTTTGCTCTGAGTGGTGCAGGGTGGAAGAGTTCTGCTTGCTTATTAGAATATGCAGAAGAGGTGAAAGTGGATCATGATGCTCCTGACACAGAGGCTGTCCCCATGGCACAGAGCACGTCTGGCCTCTTTTCCCTGGGCCTGGCTTTCCTGCTGGCATATCTACACTTCTGTGGACAGGGGCTGGTATGTATTGAACAAATAGTTCAGTTCTGTGTCTGCACAAAATACTGATAGGAATGGGCAGGTGCTATATATTGCATAAATAAACATCTTCATTGTCTCCAAAAAAAACAACCATGTGTGAAATAGCACATTACATACTCCAAAAAAGAGTCTTAACTTTGCCCATCCTATATAAATGCACCTTCATTGTGTGTGTCATCATTGCATTTCAAGACCAAAGTGTGAAAAATTCCCTTTATGTATTTTTTACTTACTTATAACAGTTTATTTGTTTGATTTTGAGGATTTTTTTATGACCCCATAGCAAGCCTGGGCTGAAACATGGTATTTCTGGAGTATTTTCATTAAGGCAGCTGTCGCTGGAGTGCCTTATTTGCTTGACTGATGTGACACATCTCTCTTTTGCACCACATTCCCTCTAAGGTTTTATTGTGTTATTTGGTGTTACATTGAAGAACTTTTGCAAGTCAGAGACATTCTTCAGTGCCATCCAACACCAGTGTGACAGTGCTGTGCTCAGCCTGCTGCCAGTGCCAGACATCCAGAGGGACTCGGTGCTGCAGGTGGACAGGTGCCCTTCTCTGCTGGATGATGAGAACAGTCCTTCATTCCCTTCCCGGAGGGTCTGTGTGGCTTAGGAGAAGATGGAGCTGGTAACAGTGTGACATCATCTTAGACTGAACTTGAGCAGACCGAACTTTGTGGAGCAACCCTTCTGCTGGATATGCAAAAATGGCCCAGTGTCCTCTCAAGTGGGGTTGTGATCACATGGAAAGAGTTTTTGGCACAAGGCTAACTCTGTGCCTCTAGTTTTGTTTGGAGAGCTTTCCCAATATTTACACCTAGGAAAGGATGTACAGAGAGAAACATGTCCCTCTAGAGAGCAATGTTGGAAAGCAAATTATTCGTGCATTTACTTAACACAGGATCTTTCCTACATTACAGTAACTTTAATATTCCTACAAGAAATTTCCCATTAAAAACATCAGGTTCTGTAAAAACTCTGTGGTTAATTAAGGGTTGCGCATGCCAGCATTAATTATACTTTGTTAGATTATAGTTTAAAAAGGTTTAATTTAAAAAAATGTGTAATTAGTGCAATTTAATCTTTGGCATGACTTTATTAAATCATTCTGAATAGGAAAAGTATTTTAAAATTTAAAAATAATAATAATGTTTTTAATGCTCTTTTGAGGTTCATTGGCTTCTAGTTTTACTTGACTCTGTTATACCAGAACATATATGTTAGAAAGAAGATTTCAAAATACCATAAATTGTAAAAGTGAATTTCTATGTATTATGCAATTTTACCATCAGCTGTCAATGTAGCCCAAGTCTTTCTGAACCACTAGCATATGTAGATGGTATGAATAATAAGTGCTTTTTTTAATATCATCTAATCACTAAACCAAGAATTTTACCAGTGTGTTTTCTATATGACAGGACTATCCAAACTATGGCTGAAGAACAACCTATGCAGACTTTTTGCAAAATATGACACTTATATTCGGAAAAAAATTTCAAATGAAGAATGAGTCTTGTGAAATTTCACTTTGGTCACTGAGGAAAACTAGGACAAGGTTTGATAATTATTTAAAAAACATTATTTTCTTGAAATAGTTTTCTCCCCTTTTGCATTATACAATAAACTCATGATTTTAAGCATGCTGCTGAAATGAACCTAAGCACATACCTGCCAACAGCTCCTGCTGGAACATAGGGGGCTGAAGTGCTGCTTTAATCTCGACACTGACTAGCTTTTTTTCCTGTGGTCGCACAGAGTAAATTCATCTTTTATTAGTTCTGCTTTCTTCAGCATATCATGCATTAGTTGTATAATTCCCCATGAATTTTTCTCCAGTACAGAGAGTGGCTTTCCAGGAATATAGGTCTAGCATGTCTCTTCACACCTCCAAACTTCACCTTTCTGTATCTGCCTAAATTAGACCAGCTTTATTCTTCCCCTCTAGCAACTTTCCCATACAGGCTATTTCCTTTGTTTGTTGGCAATTCAGTTTATTCTGAAAAAAACATGCCCATTCATGGATCCTCTCTGAATTAATACAGAACATGTAAAACTTTAATGCATTTCAGAGTTATCTTGTATGAAGACAAAGCCCAAGATCTGCTGAAAAGACTGCCCTGTGCTTCATGAACATCTTATGCAGACGTGGGACAGAGAAAGGGAGCACATCTACCTTGTATAATACAGAAAATACCTGCTTTACAGAAATGGTGATTGAATAGTTCAGAATTCAAAGACTGCTCGGACCAGAGCTCTTGCCAAAGGACTTGGTGTCAGTCAGCTGAAGCTCAGCAATCCTGTAAACTCCGAGTGTTGCACACCCTGGATGAGCATCATGTAGGGATATGGCTTCTGCCAGAAAGGAGGGACAGTCCAAAGACACGGCTCTGTGATCCTGATCCACACAGAGTGCCTGCAGCTGGAAAACAAAGCTCAGCTACTCTCATGAGATACCTTGGAGCATGGGTGGAGGAGAAGCTGGAGAATGGAGTTTGGGTGTGGGGAGCCCAAGGTTCTCCTGCTCCCTCTGCATCATTTCCCTGGCTCAGGAGGTTCTCAGTGTCAGCATAAGGAAATACCCATTCCTCTCTGGGGTGAATTCAAGGAGGGGCTGCATGCTGGGAATGGATCAAGCTTTGCCTGTGATTAACAGAACTCCAGGCTTGGAAAGTGCTACAGTTTTCATGTTCTGGGTCATGTTTGATTCTGAAAAGCACAGGGATTTATTTCTGCCAGATGATGAAAAACTGGCAGTTAAAGGGTTAGCATGGACACCACCAAGATGTTTCATGACAGAGCTGCCAAGCAGGTGGGAAATGACCCCAGGTTAGCAGTGAATCCTGCAAGCAGAGATGAGGAATCACTTTTCTTGGCTCAGCCCACACAGAGGTGCTACAGACCCAGGAACAGAACAGTTCACCCCTGAGCAGAGACAGACCATATGCAGAGACCCAGCACCACAAGCTATTTGTTGGTTTTAGGTTTAGGGGTTTTTGTTGATGTTGTTGTTTGGTTTGGTTTTTTTTTTTGTTTGTTTGTTTGGTTTTTTTTTGTTAGTTTTTTGTGAAAAAGAGTACTTACACTTTATCTTTTCCCATATTTATTTTGTAATGATGCACCCAAAAAGGAAAGGAAGTATCAGCTGGTGTTCTTTAGCTCAAACAATATAATTCTTGTAAAACTTCACAAGCAATTCATATCTGATTAAAGTTGGGCAAAACACTTTTTTCCCCTAACTTCAGACCTGCCTTTCTATTATGCTTCTCATGAAGGAAAATGTTTGTTGTGAACAATAAAAGGAAAGTCCCACTTTCCTGTGATTAGCTGTAACATCAAACCTCAGCCTTTCATATAATGGGCTCTTATTCTCTCCCTGGACTAAAGGGCAGCCTAAGTGAAACATTCCCAAGAAGAGATGTGGAAAAAAATCCCCTAGAAACAATAAAAAAGTTTTCCAAACAACCAAACACTCAGACTCTGTCTTGTGCCAAAGCTCTCTGCTTTGCTTTTTACCTGATTGTCTGCCAAGAAATGCACAGATTATCCCAGAGCAAGACACAGGATCCTTTTCCCTGCACCACAGCTTTCACAGGGAAAATAGAGACCAAGCAGATGGGAAAAAAAAGTAGAATTTCTTCGTAAAAAGCAAGAGGACAAAGATGTGCAATATAGATGTAAAAGAGATGGATGACTCATTGGCTAAAAGGGAAGATGCAGCCATTTTTACCATCATGTAAAGATTAATTAAATCATGTTCTGAATGGGGGCACTGATGGCAACTCCCTCTGTGCCTCTTCAACTCACTGTGTCATTTTGTCTCTTCCTGCCAGGAAGGAAGAAAGAACTTTACCTGCATTGCTGAACTGTGAGAGATCAGTTAATGACTGAAGAGGATTTTAAAGATGGAAAGTGTGCAGCAATAAAACTGGTAAATACCAGGTGGCTCAAGCTTTGCCCTCGGCTCACAAAGGCAGTCAAGCATCTGGCCTTTTACATTTTCGTTCATTTTTGAATCATGCTTATAGAAATGTTTCAAAAAAACACTGTCAGAACTCTCAATTCTGTTTAAATAAAAACATATTAAACAGTAGAAATAAGAAATAACAGAGAAAAACAGTATTATGGAAACACTTCAGAACTGTCAAAATACTGTTTCCTGGTTAGTGTGGGAAACATTCAGAAAATACTCAGAAAGTATTTGAGTTTGGGTTTATCCAACCTTTGCTACAGCAGCTGTTTAATCATACAGTTAGGTTTCAGGTATTCAAACAGAATAAAATGCGCTTTCAGTGGTCAAATTGTTCCTCTCTTGCATGTCTGTTTATAAAAATGAAGAGACATAATTGCACAAAAGTCTGTGATATTTTGGTTGAAAGATATTGCTTACTGTTATGTGTCAGAGAAAAGCTAAGCTACTGGCCTGTGTGATGGAAGTCCTAAATCAAATGGGTTGGAGCATGATGAATTCCCATGACTGCTATAATCATAGGTTTGAAAGTGAAGAGCAGAATAAGATAAAACAAGGAAATGAAATGAAAAATAACATGAGGACATTCTCCAAAGATATGAAAGATAAGTTAGTCCAACACGTGATGGAAAAGGAGAAATAATCATGGGTGACAGGTTTAAGGCCTTTTTTCCTTCAGTAGTCACTTAAGAAAAGGAAGTTTATTTCAAAGGCTTGAGTAGCTGCTGTAAGCAGGATATGTTAGTGATCCTCCCCAAGAAGGCGATGAGGACAGATGAGGCTCCAGGGCACTGGAGAAGAGTAATCAGGGTGAATGTTTTCAGAGAAGAAGGAAGGGAGGTGCATCAGAATTGTCACTAAACAATCTGGTTGCATTTTCTGAAAAAATAACAGAATAGTGTTTGTAAGATGCAGGAAACATCTAATTAAGAAAAGTCAAGGCAGGTTTGTAGACAATCGGTTTGCTCCACCAGTAAGATGCTGAAATATCTTTGCCAGTCCAGATAGCATTGACAAGGCTGCAGATGGAATACATGTCCTTGGTTTGGGAAAAACACTTCAGAAAAGATACAGCCAACTAATCAATTTCTAGAAACTTCTAGACAATTGTAGAAAAGAGAGCAGCTGGAAAAGATTTTAACAACCCTTAAACACAAAAAGACTCCTGAAAAGAGGAAAAGAATCGTTCTTCTTTTACATTGTGAAGGGAGATAGAATAATCAAATTGCAGAAATTACACTTGCACTGATGTTTTGAAGTCCCAAGTGACTGAACTGTTCCAGCTTGTGTTTGCTGCAGTAAATCCTGTCCTCTCTTGCACTGCAAACCAGTCCTGCTCCACAGCAAGTGATTTGTTTACACTCAATGCTCTCCTTTGTGGGAAGTTGATCTGGCAAAAATCATTGTTATACCTCAAACAGTGAGTCACTGAGCTTCCTCTGTAGCAGGACAAATGAGACACCTTTCACAATCAACTATAAATAATCCCTGTGGATCATGAGTTCAGTTCTGATTGTTGGAAATCCTTGCCGACAATCATTATAAAATTTCCTTCCTCTGTACAGAGGCTCCTTCTGAATAATAAAGAGTGCAAGGGGACCAGGGTAACCATATGGTGCTGCTCCTGGTCAAAGAATATCTTCCCACAAGCTTTTTTCTTCGAACCTGTGCGCAAGAGGGTGGAAGATGGCAGAAACAGGGGCAGCAGTCAGGAAGTCTGAAGATCTTTGCTTCCTTTCCACAGCAGGTTCCTAAGACAGACCTGCAAGGCAGATGGTAGCAACAGACAGTTCAGGAGCAGAATTCACAATGCCCAAAGTCCCTGTGGGCTGAGTGGGGAAGTTTCCAGACCAGTGTCAGGATGGTGACCACCAGCAGGATGCTCGCTAGGGTAGGACCTTCCTGAAGGTCTCTCTTTGCTTTTTTGCCAAATGATGGCTTTACAGATTCACATAAAAATCCAGAAGGCAATTCCCTAAGGGGCTCCAGTCCCAAATAAACGCTGTCCCAGTCAGAGAAAGGGCTGCATGCCATGGATGTTTATGGGCCTAGAGGGGCCTTACCTTAACAGAGGTGGAGGTAGAGCCTTTGCTGAGATAATCCTGTTAATTAGAGTACGGTAAGGTGGGGATTCAGAGCATTTCAGGAAAAACTGCAGCTGTAATACGAAGTCTTTCTCCTGGTCAAGAGATCTGGGCATCGGGGTTCCTGCAAAAGGTAGGCATTGCCCCTGGCTGTGTGTGTGGGATCACAACACTGGAGTGTATGTTACACAACTGGAGTGAATCAGGCCTGCCAAGGCTTGCCCAATTTCTAAATTCTAAGTAGCCCTTGGCCAAAAACTAAGTCCAGAGAGGTTTAATCCAGACCAGTGTTTACCGTAAAACATGTGAGTAACCCTGGGATTCACATGGACCACGTTCCCACTGAAAATGCTAGGAGCTCCAAAGCAGGCTTTTATGTGCTTCAGATGTCCTCAGTGCTAGTGAGGCTCTTCATTTTTAAGCACCAGAATTTTAACTGAGCTTGCTGTGGTGTGGAGCCCTTGACAGCTAATTTTAGGTTGTGCTCCTGTGGACAGAAATGTGCTGTTCTGATGCAGCATGTGTGCAGTGTAGATATGGGGCAATTTATTGCTGTGGCCTGCTGCCATATCACCATATTATTATCCCTTGAGAGCGAAACAATGAAGATTTATGTTTCGCTTGAGTTCTTTGTTTTGGTTATTTTTTCCTGCCTGGTTATTTTTAGTGCAAAATTGTTCCAAATTATGTCAAGGACAGGAGAAGTTGGACTAAAACCATGATCGGAAGTGCTGCTGTCTGTGAGGGATGTTTCTGTGACCAACAAAAGCCGGTGACATGTTCTATTGCATAACCCTAAAGAAATCTCTAGAAAGCAAAGTGCTACCTCTGTTATCTCCAGATAGTCCCCAGTCCAACCCGTCCTAGTGTGAAGAAGCTGGCTGTCAATTTTAGCAGCTGCAGGATCAGAGGCTCTGATGTGAATCAACCACTTTCAAGAAAAAGACATCTCTGTGTAAGGACACGAGCTAGCTGGCACAGTCCCTCCCCTTCCACTGCTTTTGAAGAATACACAATATTCAAACCCCAAAATCACTTGCAGGTTTATATCCTCTGCCCAAGACATTTTACATCTCCCTGGGCTATTTTCTTATGGAGACAGACCCATGGTGTTTCCCAGAAATTAATTAACAAATTCACAACGTCTTTTGCTGGCTTGGGAAACAGCAGCATGGATGAATGCTCCACTGATAAGGTTTTAATGCCGAGTTGTCAGAGGTACAGGTACCTGTCAGCTCTTGAAGATTAATTATGGAGCACAGCTTTCTGTGTTCCTGTCTGCCTGCTCCGAAGAGACAACTGTGTTTCCTTCCCTTTAATGAAAGTGTGCTGTAATAACAGCTTGCAAATATTTTACCTCTGGAAGCAATTACTGAGGTTGTTTTAAAAGCTGAGCTAACACTGAAGACATGTTTACTCTCCAAGTAGACACCTTGTATTTGAGCTATTATATTTATTGTTACTATTTTTAAACCAGTGTTGAGCAGTGGTGAATCCAAGTTGCTTCATCTGCTACAGCAAACATCCTAATTTGTTAATAAATTAGCAAAAGGGGAATTGAGGGAGAGGTTCCACGAGCAAAACAATGTGTTGGGAAATGACCTCAATTCCAATTCAATTAGAAGTGTGTGATGCTGCCAGACGATGTCGAAGCTGTAATGAGCTGTGTAATGCTTGCAGCCCCTCTGCCCCCCTCCCTCTGAGTGCTCTTCCATTCCCTGGCGCTTGCAGCTCCTGCTCAAGACATTTTACACTTCCCTGGGCTCCTTGCTTGGGTCCATTGCTTTCTGTCTCCTGTGGGAAAATGATGGCAGCAGCCAGGGCCAGGGCTGGGACATGTTGGCCTCCACTAGCACTTTCTAAATCCTTTCTATAGCACTGTAAACCTTAATCTAAAACAATCTGTACAGATTAGGGCCAATCTCCATTAGTCTGCTCTTGGGAGTAGCCTCAGATGGTTTTTCTCCTCAGTTAATAATTCCCATGTCAGGGATTACTCATTTAGTGGAGACCACCTTTGGAAGTGATGGCTTGCAGGAGTCTGAGTCACAGACAGTGTCAAATTCAAGGGAAGTTGTTCTTTTCCAAATATGAGAGAGCAAAGGAAGATGCAAGCTGGACAAGGGAAGTTATTTCCATTTTTTTCTGTGTTATTTTTCCTTCATTTCCTGGGGGAAGCTAGGGGTCAAAATCCTCCTCTAGCAATTAGGAAATGTAGGCAGTGTATCACACATCTTGTGTTCATGGCTCTCTGCATGAGAACTAATAATACACTTTGAGAAGGAGCAGGCAGCCTTATATGCACAACGGGTGACATTGAATTTTGAGAAGTGGTATCCCATTTCCCCTCAAAAATACTGTGCTACAACATCAGCACAGTGTGGGAGGCATCAGAGCCACCTCCTCTCTGCCATCACCGTGACACATTCAAGGTCAGGTTGAATGGGGCTTTCAGGAACCTGATCTAGTTCAGGATGCCCCTGCTCATTGCAGGGGGCATGAACGTTAAAGCTCCCTTACCACCTAAACCTCTCTAAGATTCTGAGGTGCTATTTCAACCCAGTACAGCCCTCTCCCCCCGTCCTTCCTTTGCTCCTTCCCCTTGTACCCCCACTGATCCCTTCTTGCTCCATTGCTCATCTGCTTTTGGCATTTTGGTGAAGACAGGAAAAAGGACAGCAGATGGAAAATAGGGGTGCAGCTCCTCCTGTCCCTGGGAGCAGAAAGCCAGTGCAACACAGCCCTGGTTCTGTTTCCTTCCTACGCTGGGGAGTTTAGGATTCCATCACACAGTATCAGTACAAAACTGCCCCATTGTCCCAGAAAGACATATAAGAATCTAAAGTCATTTTTTTGCACAATCAAAGTCGATGAGAGGTCTTCCCACCAAATTCACAAGCAGCAGGACCAAGTCTGTACGATTAAAATGGGAGTTCCAACATCAAAGGCAAGCAAAGAAAGGGCACAGCATGAGCTCATGGGATTGTTTACTATGCAACTATGCTCTCCTCATTTTTAAAACTTTTACTTGGATCTCATTTTCCTTTGAACTCCAGGCAACGTGCATGTTAAGGCCCACTAAAATACATGATGTTTTCTAACAAACTACAATGCAGATTAGATCAATTCTTTAATCTCATGTTTTCCTCTTGAACACTGTAATCAACCATTTTATGCTCGGTTGGATATAAAATTAACCCAGGCACTTTAGCTTTATTTCAGAATGCTCTGTGTTCTAAACTGTCTAATTTTGCTGGGAATATGCCAGAGTCTTCTCGTCCATAAAGGTGAACATAGCCCAGTTATAAACAGAAGGTGAACAGCTACTTTACTGTGAAAATACTGGGTAAGGTGGAAGCACACAATATTTTGATGGATATTAAAGAGAGGCCACAATCACAGGCACTTTTGTCCAGGGAAAATGAACACAGAGTGTGCTGGTGAATCTGAGTAAGTAACTTCAGAAGAAAAAGCAGCTCAAGAAAACATTTTAAAGATCTGAAAACCCCAACAACAAAACCGCTGCTGACAACGCGAGCCACTCGCGGTTAATATTCCATCTACTCTCTGCCAGTGACTGTCTCCTGTGGGCAAGTGTTTTCCTGGAGCACACGGATAGTGTATGGTAACAGAGAGCTCTTCTATTCCATAAAAAAAAGGTCTCAAAAGTACAAGGAAGCTTGCGATACCAGGAGACAGACCTTTATGTAATTTACAGGAAGTGCTTTTAGCAACTTTATGACTAAAATTTCTATAAATATCTGTTGTAGAAAAATCACAAGGACACAAAGAAGCCTTCTCAGAAAAACAATAAACTGTCATAGGCTGACTACACTTTGCAAAAACTGTACTCAGAAGCCTTGGTTTATGTCTTGAAGAAGTAACGCGCAGCCTTCAGATCCTACTGGGCTAAACTCTGTTGTTCTAAAATCTGCCTGTTGCTGGATTCCTGTTCTTCCATTAAGTCCTTTTGATTCACTGCCTGGGCTGAACTACCACTGTTTTCTTGTACTTCTTGGAATAAAGTTTGATCCTGGGCGGAATTGTGGCCCGTGTCATTTCCCACAATTTGGACTTTTGGGAGCAGGTTTTTTGGGAACAGGTGTTTCACAGTGTTTAATGCAGCTGCAGCCTTTTTCCAACAGCCAAGTAAACCATAAAAGTATTCTCAGCTTTTCTACGATAATTCTGGAGGGCCCTGGATGGCAGCCATAAGGGCTGGCTTTGATTATCTTTGAAGGACTGTTGTGAAGGTTGGTTTGAGCCCCAGCCCAGACACATGAGAAAATTTCCTTTCCCATCACACTAATGAATCACAGTGTTTAAAATGACAGCAACTTGTTAAAGGTGGAGAATATAAACAGAATAGCATGTAATGACCAGGTGCACCTTTCCCAAAGTCAGGCAACAAACAAAGTAAAATGATTTGAAGTCTCCTTCTCTAATTTCAGGGTTTGGGTCTCCAGTACTAACACCCCACTGGCAGACTCTGAGCCCTGTCTCTCCTCCCAGGATAAAAAAAGCTGATGACTCAATTCTGAACAGCCCTTCAGCCAACCCGAGCTCCTTCTCTCTTCTGGCTCCTCTAGCAAGTGGTCCCTTTCTGACCATTATTCCTCTGCTTCAATCATTTCTACCCCAAGACCCAATTTCCCCCTAAGACCCTCCTCCCTATGATTCCTTCTCTCTCTTTTTTAATACATACTTTCATGCCCTAAAGCTACAAGCTGTGAAAGATCAGACCAGTCACTCCAGGCCTGTTTTGGCTCAGTGAATTGGCTCAGGTTTTTCTTGTGTTACAGTAATTGTGTAATTTCCTCCCCTTTCCCATGTCTTTTTACTTTATTTTTTTTCAAACAGAAATTCTCCAAATATTAAGAACTTAAACGAAAATCCAACATCTTCCAGATGGCTTCCTCGAACATGAAAGTTAATCCATTTCCCTAGGTGTCTTCCCTGATTCCAGACTCCAGCTGTTTGCTCCCTCTTTCCAGGCTGCCATCCTTTTAGAGCTTTCTGAGTGCGGTTCCCCTTCTTTCAACCTCAGGCTTTTGTCTCCAAGGCTCAGCTCAGATCTATCTGATACAAAGCCTTTGTGTGAGGTAAGTTTCCTCTCCAGTACCTGTGCTCATTTCCTGGAGAAGGCCTTTGTTTCCCTCATCTGTTTGCTGTATGGGCTACAACTCCTTATCAGCCTTTTCCTCCCTCTGACCTCCAGTATTTTCAGCTTCTCTGGTTTGCATCTGTGCCTGGAGCTGCTCTGCCTTCCCAAACCACTGACTTTCTATTCTCCTGCTCTGGTATTGCCCCACTGCTGCTTGGATCAGGCTGTGCTCCCATGTGCAGACTGTCTGAAATTGGGGGTAGAGGTTACTTTATGAAAATCAGGTGACTTATAAAATTAGACAGTGAAAAATACAGGCAGTTATAACACATCTGTGACTGTTATAACCTCTTTGGGGAATGACTTGAGTTTTTAAGGGTTTTTAAGGCAGCAAGTGAATAGCTGGTGCTTCAAAGACAAGTATCATCCTGAAGCCAATTACAAAAATTATCAGCATTTCCTACAAATGGCAAGATACACTGAACAGACCTCTGGATTAGATACCAACTCTTTTGTAAACGGTTTTACAGAAGGAAATAAAAATGGATACACAATTTAAACAAAAATGAATAGTGTATGTGGAGGTGAGGAGGACAAGGAGAAAAATGGTATGGACCAAGGGAGAATAAGCTGCAAATACACATGAAAGGTGACACAGCAAAGGAATAGGAGACTGAGGACTTCATAGGGCAGTGCTGTTGTACTGACAAAAATAAGTAAGTAGAAGGAATAAAGATCTTCTCATTTTCTAAGACAAGAAGTCACCGTGTAAAAATGACATAATGGCTCTTGTTTTTCTTCTCCCTCTCTCCCTGCAAATGCAGCCTAGGAGAATGTGATTACTACATCACATGCATCACATTTTCTTATGGAAATTACAATGCTGTTACCAGATACTGCCATGACACTCATCCCACTACAACTTTCTTCAAGGACCTTGCAGAGAAACCTCCAGAGTGTAGTAAAATTAGACATATTTTGTGTCTCTTTTCTGTCTTTGGTAGGGGTGAAATTCAAGCCTGTGCATATTTTATGTGCCTCGTAATAACACCCACTCACTCATTGCAGAAGAGGCATTCTATTGTCCTCCTATGATACTTCCTTAGGATTGCAGCTGGAAGATGTGTCACTGGGACTTCCCTTTGTTCCCTCACTCTCAACTAGACACTTGTGGCAGGTTCTGGATTGGCAGACTCACAGAAACTGATACTCCAGGCCACAGCTTGCACAAGTGGAGACAATTTAAGTGTCTGGCTTGTGTATGGCACCTATCACTGCTGCTCGAGCACAGGGGTTAATCAGCAGCTGTCAAAGAGCACTGTTCCAGCACTCCTGGGCTGGGGTGGTAACTCATCTGCTTAATGTTGTGGGAGCACAGCCAAAGCTGAGAGAGATTTCAGTTCTTTATTTCAGCCCTTTTTTTTTCTTTTTTTTTTTTTCCCTTTTAGAGCAGGAGAGAGTTGTAGTCATTACTGCAGGTCTGTGCCTATGCCTGCCCCTTTAAGGATACCCTTCTGGCAATCTGAAGACTGTCCTTCCTGGGAAAAAGAAACAGAGGGAAAATGGGACTGTGATAACCCATTGATAAACCCAGTCTGATGAGGAGCAGCTGAGGGAGCTTGGGGTGTTCAGCCTGGAAAGAGGGAGGCTCAGGGGGGACCTTCTCGCTCTCTACATCTCCCTGACAGGAGGTTGTAGCCAGGTGGGGGTGCTTTGTCCTCCCAAATAAAAAGCAACAGAACAAAAGGAAATGGCCTCAGGTTGCACGGGGGAGGTTTAGATTGGATATTATAAAAAAATTTCTTCCCAAAAAGGTTGTTAAGCATTGGAACAGGCTGCCCAGGGAAGTGGTTGTGTCACCATCCCTGGGGCTATTTGAAAGATGAATGAGTGTGGCCCTTGCGGACATGGTTTAGTGGTTGTGTGAACTTGGCAGTGCTGGGTGAAGGGTTGGACTCGATGATCTCAGAGGTCTTTTCCAACCTAAACAATTCCATCATTCCATGCTATGACTGCAGACTGCAGACCGCCCAGCTCGTTGAGATCTTTACCATGACTGCTGTCCCCAGGATTCAGATTTGGTACTGCTAAGCTTGCTCTGCCCCTGTGTGCTGTGTTGGAGTTACTCCTGGATGTTTGGATGTCAAGGGCAAAATGGGAGTAGTGAAATCCATGCTGTACATTGTATCACCTATAAAGGTGCACAGATGCCTGTGCCCTTTGTTTTCCATGGACTGGTAAGAACTCAACCCTTGTGCCCAGAACTTCTGTAAGATGAACAAATAGATGTATACATAGAGCACATGCACACATACAAACATACATTCTATATGTGTGTATGTAAATACATGAATTTAGGAAATAATGTAACAGACTCCTTTTTCCTTCTACTAAAGCAAATCACTGAATAATAATCCATTACATAAAAGGAGCAAGCTTCATGCTGAGAACCATTAATGTCACTTCTCTCCAAACTCCTGTATGAACGTTGTTCCAGAATATCATAGTAGTGCTCTGCCATAAAATCTCTTTTCTAATTTCCAGTCTAAGCAAATCCACCACCATTTTGTGTCCATTGATTCTGAGCAGTGCTGCTTGTAAGCTTTAGTTATTTCCTCTTCCTCAGATCTGCCCATGGATGTATATATAAAGAGTAAATCCCTCCCCTTTCAGACTTTGCTTTGTGAGGCTAAACAGCTTCTTTTAGACTGTTCACACCTCAATATGTTTCAAGCAGACCTTGCCTGTACCTTGTCCAACCAAGGCTGAACTTCATGATCTCCACGTCTTTTCTAACCTAATTGATTATGTGATCCTGTGGTTCTATTCCAAGATGAATTTACATTTCTCCATTGGCTTTGCTTTCATTTTTCAAGAGTAGCTCTTACTAGTTAAATGATGACGTCAATCTTTCCCTATACAAACACCTCTCCTGATAAGCTGAATAATCATATTTGTAAATTTTTTGGCTGTATCATGTTAATAGATACAGCCAATCACTATTCTGATTTCTCTTCTGAAGATATATTGATAGTTTCAGACAGGTAACTTCTCACCGCTGGCTTAAATGCAGGACCAGCGCAGGACCTTGCACTTTGAGCTGTCATCTTTCACACCAAAAGGCTTAAAATTAGTAAGAATATTATTGGATTAGGCCAGTATTTTACTACTTTCTTCCCACATCAAGACTTCCTCTTTAAGCAGCCACATCTGGGACTTGTCTCAGTTTTGAGTGTATGAAGCCATGTCCAGAAACACGAACTAAATCTAAATGTCCAAACTGCACTGCTGATTTTGTTTGCAAGGAAAACATTTCAACAGCAGAACGTAAAGGCAAAACTAACACAGACATGCTGCAAAAGGAATTTGTATGATGGCATTTGCATGATGGCATTTGCTTTATCAAACTTTAGTCATCAAAGCCTAAGGAGGTTGTGTGTTTTCCCTGCACAACCACCAGAGAGATGCTGGCACCTCTCCAGGGTTTTTATCACTCAGGCACTTATTTGAGGATCTGATGAACTGTTTCCCATCAGTGCCTGCTTCTTCCTTTCCACAGATTGTCAAGTGAATCTGCATCAGCCCAGTAGCTGCAGCATGCACCTAAAAGCAGATGAAATGACCCTCTCCTCACTGTCCATCTTAAAATCCAAAAGAATATTCCAGTCAATGACACTTGGATTTTTTGCTCATTGAGAAGAAAAGGTATCACAGAGAAGTCACCTGGGATGTCAGAGAACTGTTTTAAAAGAACTAAACTCCCTAAATCTGGTCTTTATCAACATGTCATGAGACAAACAAAAACACTGAAAGAAAAACATGGAATGTTTAAACCATTTTTCCTTCCCCAGAAGCAAGTGGTTTTAAGAATATTCATTGCACAAATTGCTCTAATGACAAATTGGAACAAGAATAAGTTTTGGAATTCTGATTTCACATGACAGAGCTCTGATTCTACGGTGGAAAAAATGGCTGAAACAGGAAATTTCCTCTGATCAATGCTATATTGCCATCTGCCCTTATATCAGACCAATTCTATCTTCTAGGACCTCACTCTGAAAAAATATGGTCTTTTAGCAGACCAGGGTGTTTAAACAAAACTATTGTTCTCCCTCTTGTTTGTGACAAAAGGTAATGAATGGAGATTGGGAGTTCCTGAGTATAGCAGGAGCTCTGGAATAATTATTAACGTGAATTTCTAAAAAATAAAGAATTTGACATGAAGGGCCAAGGCATAAGGACAAATTAGATAGAAGAAGAGATGTTGATTTTCCAGTCTGGGCTGGAAATAACACAGATGGAGAAGTGAAAAAGAATAGTAAACATCATCTCTGCAAACTGTTCTCTGAGCGGGTGATTTTGGGAGAGTGCCAGATAAAGGATTCAACTTTTGGTAGGATAAATGTGTGTTACCCATGCCCAAATTTGTGGGTAATCAACTCACAAATCAGCTGATGAGTTAGTTAAATGCTGCTTCCTTAGAAAAAAACACTCAGGTTTGCAAATATCTTTGATGATACACTTTTGGCAACTCAGGGAGATGCTGGAGCACATTCTCCTTCTCTGTCACACATCTCCCTCTGCACTTTCTAATGGGCAAATGCAAGTCCAAAAATGTAACGAACTATTCTGTATTAATTTCTTTGTGGTATTTTTTTCTGCACACAAAAAATTAGCAGCTCTTTGCACATTTATCAGGAGAAGTAGCAATAATCTCAGTTCACCATCCCACTTAGAATGGGAATTCAGAAATATTTTACTTGTCAGGCTGTAAATCCAATATTCTGTTTGCCTCTCTAAATTCATTGGCTCTGAAGGCAGAACAGGAGCTGCTTTTCCTCCTTCAGGCTGAGATTTTGGTAACAGGTAAAGTGGGAATACAGAGTCAAAATTTGCACTTGTAGCCAGTGAGTGAAACAGAAAACTCATATTCTGCTGTTTTTGTGGGAATACACTGTGGTAAAATGAATAATCCCCAATACTTTAACTTCTGAGGAGGGAAAACATATGACAATCAGGTGCTTCTGAAGTGCTCAGTCTGTTGTTTAGCTCAGTTTGCTGTCTCTCTAGAAAACCTGATGTGTATTCTTGGCAGCAGGCATCAGTGCCCTGAGGGAGAGGATATACAAGCCTGCAGGAATGTAGATAAACATCTAAGTTCTTACTCTGCATAACAACAACAAAAAATAATCAGTGAAAGCCTTCAAAGTGCTGCCAAGGGGCTCTTCTTCATAGTCACAAGTACTTTACTGAGAGGAGAGCTTGCCCTTCTAATTGAAAATATTTCATATTTAATAGATCCAATCACAATTCTGACTTTTTTGACAACAGAAAAAATAATCTATAGGGTTTTATTTTTCTGGGGCCAGGCAGGGAGAAATGTGTGTCCTTTCTAGCACTGGGCAATGTTTTCCTTGTAGTAATGCCTAATGGTTTTGTCAGTTGTTATTTACATCATAACTTTCAGAACCAAAAATGCGGGAAACATTATTTTGTACAATTTAGTAACTTGTGGGAAATAATTATACACCTCACAGAAACATCTACTGACTCTAGAAGCACACAGAGTTCAGTTGGTATAACTGAAGGTGAGGGTGCGTAATCGTCAGGGGAAATAGTGTTTTATTATAGAATTTTCTAACAGCGGGTATTTGGTCAACTCTGGCAATTCCACAGGCGTACAGACTGACTGCCCTTTGGGAATGCTATTTATAAACTCAAAAGCGTCTGAACAGCACTCACAAAAAGGCTGCCAGTTTAAAGAAAATTAACGACAATCTGACATTGTTGGAGGATGAAGAGAGAAGAGGCTTTGTGCAGAGCTGAAGGCATGAAGTGTGTTTGCACTGCTTTGTCTTGGCCTCTCTGTGGAGGGCTGGGATGTTGATGGGAGCACCCTGCTCATGGCATTGTCAGCTTAGGCAAATCAATACAGAAAAATGTAAACTTGCAGGTACAGTCACATCCCTTTCTCCTAAAGGCTCCCGAGAGAACACTGTGTCTTTGTGTCCTGGAGCCTTCGGGGTGTGTCTTTGCTGTACTTCCATTAAAAAACAAGCCACAACAAAACCACAAAAAAACCCCACAAGACAATCACACCCAAAATAGTTCCATAAGTGCAAGTAATTTCTGCAGAGTTTCTGCACCTAATCCATCCGTTTGGTGATAGACTGGTTTCATTTAGAATTTTAAAACTTCCAGTCAGACATATAGTTTAACTGCAAGTCCACACTGCTCTAAAGACTAACAATTCTCTGCTTTAAATTTTCCTGCTGGATATCAAAACTGGACTTACTGAGCACAACCATCAGATGAGCACCAGAACCAGCACAGGAGTGAGAGAGCCAGAAAGGGAAGTTCAGTGTCAAAGAGTGACACATTCCAGTAGCTGTGTCAGTGCCTCAGCTACTGTTGGCAACCACACTTCCAGCACAAAGGGCCTGTACAGGTATCAGTGACTGTCTTCGAATAAAAAAAGCACTTTCAGTTGATACCACCATCTGACCTGTGGCACAGAAATGCAGGCACAATATATAATGTGTGTGCATTTACTGTGATACGAGTATTTATGTATCAAACGTTTTAACAAAACTCACTGACTTCTGAGCAAACTTCGTGTCTTCTGATCATTGCAAGTAGGGCTACATTGCTGTTACTGATGGAGTGAGGGGGAAATTACATTGCTAATGCTGTATGTTTTGTGTGAAGTCATCTCTGAAGAGAAAAGGCTTTGTATCCTGCTCGCCGAGCATATGTGAGAACTGTTACAACAACAAGCAGCTTCCCCTTACTTTTATTTTGGAAAGACAAAATGGCTGAAGGCCACAGCTGTTGATTTATTCAGATGCCGAAGGAAACCATTAGCCCATTGGACCCTGAAGATGAGATTCCTTTGTGCTAGATGTTAATATAAGGAAATCCCAAACAGGGGCTGCCAAAGGGACATAATACAAATGCAAAATGCCAAATGTACCTAGAAAGGAAGGAGGTAGATGGTTGCTTATTAGAGAAGAGAAAAAAAAAAGGCCAGTGAAAAGCACAGTTTGCTTTTTTTCTCCTTCTTCTTAAGTACAGTGTGATGTACGATCAAACTGCGCGATGAAAACTCTCCTGCATTCAAATCAAACAGAATATCTTTGAAACACACAGCTACACATATGGTTGTACCGTTAACGACTGCATGTCCATGTGAACTGGTTTTTCTCAGCATAATGCGGATGGAGCTGCTCCACACACTCCCTGCTGTTTGCAGCTTTGTTTTAATTAGTCGTAATAGCCCAGTATAAATTAATTGCCTCCTCGGAAGAGAGGTCAAAGAAAAAACATAATAGCTGTCATCAGGGTAGGCAACTCCTCTTTCAGATTGCTGCTGTAATGGCCTCATGGCAGAAACATGATTAATCATTGCCTGTACTTAGCCTGAATTTCACAAACACCTCCCTCTCCCCCAGTTCTTTTCTTCCAAGGTTCAACAGTTACAAGTACTTTATTTCACACCTGTGCAGAAGTGACATTTCTAATACTTCATTCAGAACTTTAAAAATATTTAGTACGGGACAAGCTGTCATTTACAATAATGTTTAAATCAACATGGGGTCCTATTTGAAGGATGTATTTCTATGTGTCACAATGAGGCCACAGAACTGAAACTTGTCCTGGATCCCTGTCTTGTTCTCAGCCCAGCAAAATGGAGCTTTTGGCATGTGGCAAAGAAATGACACAAGGAAAAGGAACAGTACTCACTAGTCAAGGCTGAACTGATTATAGCAAAGAGAATGTGATTGACTGAAGAGGTTGGTAATAATGGAAGAAATAGACCAAGAGTAGTTGAAACAAAGGACAGAGGAATTTGTTTCCACTGGATGATGTTCCTCCACCTTTCCAACTAAGATTTTAACCAATAAAAAACAAACCGTGTTTGTGGTGTTGCCACAACAGTTTTCAGTTAAACACAAATAAAATCAGGATAAACTTCCAGTGTCCATATAATTTCACTCATTTTGGTTGTTTGCTTGCTCAGTGTGTGAGAATGCAAAATATGGTTGGTTTACAAAGCCATTTGCCATTATTTTGCAGACCAGTTCTTACAGAGTTCTTACAGATCAGCACTGACCCACATTCCATGGTTTGAAAAGTATGGCACTAGGATGTGATTCTTCCAACAGCCTGAAAAATGACCCCACAAATTCCTCAGTATCACTGGCTGTATTCTGGTGATCTTCGCTGTATCCAGCGAAGTTTTTCATCCTCCTTTAGCAATCATCTGCAGGACAGACTCTGACCAGTTGCTCTTGGCCTGGCTGGAGGGAGCTGTGCTGTATTCAAGGGGACCAGCCTGTGACCCTGTGTAGCTGCTAATGGAGTGTCTCCAGTGGGTAGGAAGAACAGAAAAACAAACTTTGCTTTTCTTCTTTGAATAATCATAGAACCTGAGAATCACTGAAGTTGGTAAAGACCCCTGAGATCATTGAGTCCTACCTTTGACTGGACACCATCATGTCAACTAAACCAAAGCACTCAGTGCCACATCCAGTCTTCCTTGAAGAGTTCCAGGGATGGTGACTTCACAACCTCCCTGGGCAGCCCATTCCAGTGCTTGACAACCCTTTCACGATGAAATTCTTCCTGATGACAGTCTGAACATCCCCTGGCACAGCTCGAGGCCGTTTCTTCTTGTTCTGTCCACCCCGTACCTGGCTCCACCCTCCTGTCAGGGAGTTGTGCAGAGCCAGAAGGTCTCCCCTGAGCCTCCTTTTCTCCAGGCTGAGCCCCCTCAGCTCCCTCAGCTGCTCCTCATCAGACTCGTGCTCCAGACCCTTCCCCAGCTCCGTTCCCTTCTCTGGACATGCTCCATGCAACCCCCTCGACAGCAGGTAAAAAAAAAATAAAAGGTTCTATATTAGTATGCAAGCTTCTTCTTCCCTTTGCTTGAAAATCTGCATTTTGATGCATTTTTTTATTTACAAAAGAACTGCCCTGTGTTTTTATATTTTCTCTCTTATTTTTTTAATAAGAGTCCTGCCTTCTTCTGTGGAGTAAACAGATTCACTCTCCACTGAGTATGCAGTGAAGGGAAAAATACTGTGTGTGTCAAATGAATATTTTCCCACAGTTTGTATGTTTTTAAATGAAATATATCTGCTGCCACTTCAAACCAGCAGAGGGAGTTCGCTCATCCAAATAATTTTTAACCTTCTCAACACAATCCTATTTTTTCAGTACTGTTGTTACTTGGCAGGAACTGCTGCTGAAAAGAAAAGGTGAAATTTTACAATCCAGACTGTTTAACTCCTTAGTGCTAGAGGCTGCTTGCTTCCACTCAATTTTTATGGATATCATTGTGCAAGAAGTTGCTGCAATAGAAAATGCACTAGAGAATTAAAAGCATGAAAAATGAACTCAGCTGGAATGTTTGGGAGCAAACTATTTGGTTTAAGGGGAATGTACAATCATTGCAGTGCATGTGCCACTCAAATGTACATGAAACCACTGTGTGGTAACAGCTGACACACTTTTTTTTTTTTTAAATTTAAAATCAGTTCCTTTATTTTTTGCACTCTAAAGAGAAGCTTTGGAAGTTCCTGGTTTAGGTTTCTTTATTTGGAAATAATGGAGTAATTTTTAGATGACCACAGTGGCAAAAAAGGTCAAGTGAAAGGTTCACTGTACCAGTACTAGGGAGTCTCATTATTACTAGCGTTTTTGCGAGAGAAAAGAAATCAGCTCCAGTGGTGACAAATTGTATCATTCTTATCTTGTGTTATAAACCTGCATAGCAGGAACTATATAGTGATCTTTCCTGTAAAATAAAATTATAGCAGTTACTGACGTTAACAGTGGATATTATCTTCATCTGCAAGTATGTCACAACTCTTCCTCTCTCAAAAGCAAGCTAGAAATTCTGATATTCCATTAAGCTCAATGATAAAACACTTAAAATGCTAATCTTTCATTTTTAAAAGTTTTGTTGAACAAATTTGTGAGACGATTGTGTTATTTTTGGGAACCTAATTAGATTTGAAAATTCTCTGAAACAAATATGCACTTTTATAATTCCATAGAGTCAGAATATCAAGTCTCTACACCTTGAACTGAAAGGAAAGTCTGAATAAAAAGCAAGAGCCAGTGTTCCCTGTATATCTATCCGAATATGAGAAAAACTATTTTCAAAAGACTGCATAAATACCAATTATTGACTAATATCCGAGGGAAAATGGCTCATTAAATTTTTCAGCTTTTACTGAAGTGGAAAATGAGGAAGGAACTCATTGTAGGTGATTTAGAAGGCAATTTTCAGTAAATAAGCATTTAGCACATGCCACCAGACATAGAGCATAGAGAAAAGAAATGAAGTAGTCACGTGATTTAACAGTTGAGTGAAAATAGTCAATAGCCTGGCACAGATGTATTTTCTTTACATGTATTACAATTGCCAACTCATATGAGAATGCTAAATACGGGGCCCGGTGCTGCTCTGAGTCACACATGAGCAGGCTCTTGCACTTTTGCAAACCTCAGTGCCATGAAGTCTTTCTTGTCAAACTCAACGAAGTGTGATGCTGACACAACCGCCAGTGCCACGCACCTCCCGGGCCACAGCCCAGCTTTAGACAGAAAACTGCACAGGCTGCAGGTGATGGATTCAGCAGCATCGCAGGCAGTCACCCACAGAGAGAGAGACTTGGGCTCAGCAGCCACAGGGGCTCGCTCAGGAGCCATCCCATTTCTGCCTCACTGGAAAGAGGATGGAGCCTTGAAGCACTGGACCAGTGGATGCTGGTGCATTATCACCAGAGCAGATGGGTTTGGAATAAAAGCCAGGTTTTGTACTCAGGCTGCTAAGAAGCTTTGAGCCAGCCCTGGCCAGAGTTATCAAGGCATGTTGAAATAAAACAGAATTTCACACAGCCAGTATCTTACGTGTCCACAGCGTAAGAACCAAGAACTAGGGCTTTGCTTTCCAGCCTGTTCTAGGCTGAAGGGAGGGCAAAGGTAGCTTTATATCAGCATGACTGAATTGAACTGGAGTGAGATTTGCCCCTAGTTCAGACCAGCTTCCAGAAACAAGGCTACATGGAGCTCCTTCAACTCTCTGTAAACATGTACACAATGGATGTTTTATTTCTCACCTCTTGCTCATGCACACTTAGCTTTGTGGCAGAGCTTAAAAAAGTAAAAACTCTACATCAGATAAAATTAATAATTCCTCTTATCATTTATCCTTCTTTTTTTTGCATGTAGCTCTACAAAGGAAGTGGGAAAAAAAGCGATATGTTAGACAGATTATAATAATTCATCCTCATGGAAGTTATTTTCTGAATTTTTATTGGGAGCAACTTCAAACCCTAAGGCTGATGTTTCCTTTCTGTCCCAAACCTCCTCTTCTTATTTAGTACTGTAAACCTGGGAGTGCAGGGAGTTTGTAGTTTTATGAAAAATAGATTCTCTTTTTAAGGGTAGCATCATGGTGCCATTTATCAGGAAAACACTGCACCTGCTTCAAGGAAATTCTGACTATGACTTGTACATTCCCACTTCTGCAGTTGAAAAAAAATGGAAGCACCTGCCTCGAAGTATGGTGAAGCAGATAAAATACCATCATAAAATGTGATATATGCTTGTTTATACACTCGGACTTTACGTTTTGTCTTTAGTGCTCATGATCTGACTCATTTTCTCTTTCTGTGCCATGAGAAAGATGCTAAGCAAAAGCTGACTCCTGGAAATACTTGACATTCTTTTCAGGCTAATTTTGTCCTGAGCTTGGCTGAAACAGCTCATTTGGAACCACTCATAAAAGGATGTCTGCAGCAAGGAAGAGGGAATATTTTCATTTCAGAGAGTCCTGCTGTGTTATATTCCCTGATTTTCATCAAAACCAGACCATGTTTACTTGTCCTTTTGGCCTCAGGGTCAGGGTTTTTTCTTTAAATTGCTTCAGTTCTAAGTAGTCGTTTCACTCATTCCTGAGTTTCCCACAAAAACCTAAACAGTGGCAGCCTAATATAGCTTGGAGCACTTTCCTACATGCATCTGATGTAAAAAAAACCCCACCCAGCAAAAAAGACCCCTAGCCTATAAACCCTTCAAAAGCAGTGCACAAGCCTACAAATGCACGCATGATGTTAATGACATTGGCCAAGGGGATGGTTAGTTTGGAAAAGACCTCTCAGATCACCCAGTCCAACCTGTGACAGCACCATGTCAACCAGACCCTGGCACTAAATGCCACGTCCAGTCTTTGCTGAACATCCCTCCAGGGATGGTGACTCCACTGTCCCTGAGCTGCCCAGTTCAGTGTGTAATCACCCTTTCTGTGAAAGGCTTCAAGCTGAGCCCCCTCAGCTCCCTTACCCTTTCCTCATAAGATTTCCCAGACCCAGAGGAAGAGGAGGACTTTGCACTGGGAAGCAGGGCAGGGATGTGGGGTGGCCCCAGCAGCGGCGAGGGGGAGGGTGCTGTTTATGAGCCCTTGAGGCCGAGAAGGCGGAAGGAATCCTGTGTGCATTAGGAAGAGCATTGCCAGCAGGCCAGGGAGATGATCCTGCTCAGCCCTGCTCAGGCATATCTGAAATGCTGCGTCCTATGCTGAGCTCTGTGAGAGACATGGAGCTCCTGGAGTGAGTCCAGTGGAGACTATGGAGATGATGAAGGGAGTGGAACAACTCTCTTACAAGGAGAGGCTGAGGGGGCTGGGGCCATTCAGCCTCTAGAAGAGACAGCTGAGAGGGGCCCTCATCCCTGTGTGTCCCTGTGTGCAGGGAGGGCTCCGAGCAGCACCCAGGCTCTGCTCCAGGGTCCCAGCAATGGCACCAGAGCAACGGGCAGGAACTGATGACCAGCAAGTTCCACCAGAACATGAGGAGGAACTTCTTTACTGTGCAGTGACTGAGCACTGGAACAGATTGCCCAGAGAGAGTGTGGAGTCTCCCTCACTGGAGATATTCCAGAACTGTCTGGACACATTCCTGTGCCGTGTGCTCTGGATAATTCTGCTCGAGCAGGGAGGTGGAACCACTCTGGTCCCTTCTGACCTGACCAATTCTGCGACTCCATGATTGTGTGAAGGGGGCTGTGAGGGACGTGAGAGGGGTGATGAGGAGGCTGATGAAAGGGCTGTGAAGGGGGTGATGGTGGGATTGTGAGGGGCTGTGAGGGGTGGTGAGCAGGTTTTGAGAGGGCCGTAGAAGGCTGTGAGGAGGCTGATTGGGGGGGGGATGAGAGAGCTGTGGGGGG
>VZTG01004896.1:9605-117341 GCA_013397845.1 Melanocharis versteri | reverse complement strand
CCGGGGGCCGGTGGAGGAGCTGCCGGGCCGGTGAGTGCGGCAGGTGCTCGGTGAGCGCTCCCTCCTGGGAGAGGCCGGGGCCGCTCCGTCCCGCCCGGCCGGTCCCGGGGGGCTGCGGAGGGGCCCGGGCCGGGAGGAGGCGCGGGGGGTTCCGTGGGTTGCGGTGGGGAGAGCGAGGTGTACAGCAGTGCCCGGTGCTGCTTGGAGGGAGTGGCTTGGGGAAGCGTAAAAGTTTTTATGGTTAAATCCAGCTCTTTCGCCTTTTTTTTTTTTTTTTTCCCCACTCAGCGTCAATTTGAGCTGCACCTTCGCCTATTTGTCCACCGAGGCGAGAGGCACTCACTGTATTTTAAAGAGAGCGAGCGCTGAACCACTGGGAGCGTTCCTGTGTTCAGGATGTGCCAGTTCAGGTTCACACTGGAAACAGTCGGTTGTGATGGGTCTGGTTTTTAATTTAAGCGTCGGCATAGGGAAGTACGAACGAGAATTCTTAGACACCACTCTTGAAAGCCCTCTTTGCTTATAGCGACTTCCTCTTTATAGAGACTTTGGACCTCACTGGGGTCCAACACAGTGCGCGGGTTATTTCGCCTGTCTCTGATACCTCCCCCCGTGCTGTACCCGCTGCCGTGCCGTGCCGTGCCGTGCCGTGCCGTGTAACACCGGTGTGCTCGTGGAGGGTGTGCGCAGGGGCGCGGGTGGCAGTGGCTTCAGTGTCGTGTGGTTATGCTGCTGTGTGCAAACACGCTCCGTCCGAACGGGAGTAAAGCTTTTTGAGTGGAAGGATACCTGGGTTTTGGATTGCTTTTCTGCCTCCCCGTTGTGCATAAAAATGAAGAAGTGCACGGTGTGCCGATCAAACGCGTAGTTAGTGAAGCGAGAAACGCTCCTCCTGGCTGGCGTTCTGCTGATTATCAAGATCTGCTTTCAGTGTGTTCATCTCAGTCAAAGTTGTCTTCCGTGGTCAAAGCACACTTAAAGTGAAATATGAAAATATAAAATGAAATTAGTGTTTTAAATTCTGGTAGAAACCAAACATTTCACTTTTTGATGCTTTTTGTGATTATTCAGAATAGATAAGACTTGCTTTTTATTTCTTTTTGGGCTGCATTGTTTTATTTGCAAGTGAGAAGTCTCTGCCCAGGTCATTGTAGTGGCCTATGATGGTAGCTCCTAAAACATAAAAGCTTAGTGTGCTAATTAAACATATTGAACTCAGGCTGTAATGCTGATATGAGAAATACCTCAGGATTGACATATGGTAGGGTTGGGTTATTAAAATACTTAGTATGCTCTATTAGTATAGTTAGGGGTACTATATAAGGACTGAGTCCAGTTCGTGATTGTGTATCATTATTGTATGACATGGTTTTATGTATTTTTTTCCTTAAGTTTCCTTTTCTAAAGGAAATCCTGATGACAGTAATGAGCACGTTATTACTGTTCTAGATATGACTGAACTGAGTGGGTGCACACGCTGTGTCAAGTGTTGCTGTTGTGTGGGTTATTTATTACCATAACAATTTGTGTGTATGTGCAGTTACAGAGCAGTTCCTGCCAGGATGGTGGCCAAGCTCTAGAAAGGATTGTAGAATAATCCCAGAGCCTTCTAAACAGACTTTCTCTGAAGGTGTTGTCCTTTATTCAGGTTTCCAGGTATTTCTTTCTTGTGGTCAGAAGGGGTGAGGCATGTACAATATAACATCAGTAAAAATAATAGTGGAAAAAAGAGTTACTGTAGCTTGCTCTGGCACTCACTGTATTTAGTGGTTGCCTCACAATTTACCTTGAAAAGTCATTAGTTGATTGTTTCATTACTGGCATCATGGTAGAGCTGGCCCTTGATAAGAGATCGTTTGCCTTTTATGTCAGCTGTGGAAGGGATTTTACATGTAAGAGGTGGCTTAGAGAGGTGTGTTGAGGTATCTTTGATGAACTCAAGGGTTTTTGAGATTTATGGAAAAGTAAGAACAGGCCAGTATGACTTTGGAGGAACCAAAAGGAGAAGGGCAGAAGTACAGAATGCCTTGGAAACAAGTTCTTTCATGTTCTTCTGGTAGCTGGAAATTATTGTTTCAACAGCACGTGTCATTCAGGCGTCTGAAGAATGAGGAGGGGGATGTGATCAGAGGTGATGCAAATCAGACCATATAAAGTTACTGGTAATGCCCAGTGACACCCTTGAGCCCTGTCATTATAATTCTTTGCCTTCTGCATTAGATTATTCATGTGTGTGTGACTTTAGAAACAGCCTGGTAAACAGATTAAAGGGAAAAATGTATTCAGATGCTCTAGGTGGAAAAGAGTTTATTTGATTGAATTGTCTTTTGCTGTCTTGGGTTGATGTAAACTTGGAGAGATTAGCTTCCAGCTAATTGTCATATGGCTTTATAACTAAGAGGGAAATATTCCAGCAGCAGCTGATAAATTGCCACAGTGGAACACTGCAATCCACTGGATGTCTGTCAGTATCTTCTTAGCTATATGCATCCCCCCCGTCTTTTTAATTTCCAAAAATTTGTGCAGACTTAGATTTGTGGTTCCCATGGTTTATACATTTGAATTTGCTACATGCGATCTTCAGAAAAATTTGTAATTCAGGAATACTTTAAGAAGCCAGATACACTTCTTCATTGCCAACAGAATAAGTATAAACATATTTGGCCTACAGAGTAAGTTCATTGAACATTAAACTTGTATGAAGCCTTTTGCTTACTTCATGCTGGCAACAAAAAACAATCTAGAAGGTTTTTGTAAGCAGGCTTAATACTTTTAACATATTGTTGTGGAGACAGTGATAGTTTCAGTATTCACCAGTAGTATTCCAAGAACCTGTTAGAATATTACTTCAGGATTTGTTCTTCAATTCAAAAACAAACAAAAAACCCTCACAGAATAACCCCCCCACCAAAAAACCAAAAATCTGCTCCATACACCCCCAAGCAAACGGGATAGGATAGATGAAGAGTCCTTCTGCTGGTGTTTTTACCAAGGTGTATGTAAGGTGGGATGTGCAGCTGAGCTTCAGTCAGACTTTATTGTAGGGTGAAATGACAATCAAGTTCAAGTTGTTAGACCCTTCTGTACTTGGGTTCTTGGTGAGCCTGATGTTGACTAACTGTACTTGTAGTGGTTAGCAAAGTGGTTTCTTACTACCACTTTCTTTATTATAGACAAAACCAGAAGGGAGGGTGATGTAAAATTGACCTCTGGAAGATACGTGCCTAAGCTACTGGGAAACCAAATTACAGTAACTGGGATCCTGACTTTGGGTCAAGACAGAGCAGAAATCCCATCAAAAGGTGCTAGAGATTCTGTCAGCTCAGCTCTTGTCTTTTTTGTTTTTTGGTTTTTTTTCCCCCCGAGAATGTAAGAACTGCTGTGCTGAGAGTTCTGACTGTGGAGACAGGTAGGGAGAAAAAGGATGTGGAAAGCAGGTTTGTAGTGGAAAGTGGTTTTTTCTTTATTTTTTTTTTCCTTTTAAAACCCCTAGTCTGGCAGTTAGTGATTTATGAACTTTCTCAGACGTGTTTGTGTTTGTGGTTTCACCAGATCTTTTTTTAGAGATAGTTCAAGTCCGTGGTTGTCCATCCCTAAGGGGCTCAAAAAAACCCTGTGGTTTTTGCCAACCACCACTGTCTGTGACAGTGGGGGTCCCTGTTTAAGAAGTATGGGAATGTGTGGGGCAAATACATCCTTTCAGTGTGAGGTTTTTTTGCCCTAAAACTGCTCCTTTTTCTGCCAGACTCCTTTGTATTTTTGAGAAATGGTGGGTGATTGTCTGGTGGCTTCATACTGAAAAGTCTCTCTACATCTACTTTTGTCATGTGCCGGTCATTCCAGGTGCTGGTCACCTTTACTGGATAGTTATTTTAGTATTGATTGTTTTTTCATCTTGTTGAAGAGAGTTTTTCATGTTATTCAAGATTTAACTTCATGCAGGGGTGGAATTATATTTACTGTCTTGATTTTTGTTGTTTTTCTAACAGTTCTGAAGAGTTTTTGTTTGAGCTAGCTAGGACCTTGCCCTTGAATTCTCTTCACCTTCACTGGCTTTCTCCATTGTCTGCCTGTGCTTGTTTTTTTTTTTTTTTTCCATTAGTGGGTTTTTGTTGCATAAACACAGGAAATGTGTGGTTGGGCACTCTGCACAGTCTGGGGCTGAGTGAGGTGGCTGCCTGGTCTGTTCTGCTCCGGCTGTCACAGCTCTGCTCTTCCCATTCGTTTTGCTTCCCTGGAGATGCTGTCACTTCTGACTGCTGGTCTGGTAGTTCCTTAACCTGGCTTGATAAAAATGATTTGTTAGGAAAGAGCAGCAATGAAAATGCTTTAAGTGACTTAAATCATCTTGACAGAAGTGGATAAGTCAATCAGGTGAAATTTGTTGCTAGTAGGTCTGGAGTGTAACAATTTCTAGCAGCTGTGATTGCTACCTGGATGCTTAAAATGTGTCTCTGGTCCATGGCAGGGGTTTAACCTTCTTCTTCTGCTCCTTTTAGAATGGGTATTTGTTTGTCTTTTTTAAACTGGCATCCTGTATTTTGTAAATTCCATTCAGCTTTTTCTTTCCTGACACTTTTCCCTTCCATAATGGTGCTTTTTGTTTCTTTTCTGAATTGTGAATGTGCTAATGATCTAAAATGTGCCCAGCTTTCAGTGGAGGCAATGCCTGAGCCTTTGCTGTCTCTTACCTTGGACGTGGGGTGGTGAGAAACAGATTTCCCCAGTGCTGTGGTGGTGGAAGCACATCCCTGCTTGAGCATCACCCATGGCTGTCCTGGTGCACTGGTGACCGCAGGACTGAAGCACTAAAACTGCCTTTCCAGTCACTTCTTTTCTGATGTGAACTCTTGCTATGTTAAGAAGTGTCCTTTTACTCTAAATTATTCCCTTTTCCCAGCATAAACTTCAGACCAGCACTGCTATTTACTTTCTCTGACTAATGCCAACAAGAGTTTTTGGATAGGATTGTGTTTTACTACGCTACCTGCATGCAGAATTGACTTTCTTCACATACAATCAGTATGCAATGCTTCTTTTTCAGAAATCTTGAACAAAGGAAATGATGCATTGTAGATATTTTTGAACAGAAATATAAGTCCTGCCACTGCCAGGGTCCTAAATCAGACTGGAGGAAAAATCACAGTATGTGTCTGTCTGCCAAATGAGTTAAATCTTTCCACTCTTGGGGTGATGTACACTGTAGAGAATATAGTATGAAGTAATTTAGAATATTAAGTTCACTTTTCTTAAAGGAATATTTATAGCCTGTAATGCGCTCATGACCCTGAGACTGGCTCAGCTCATCACAGCCTGGTGCTAAAAACACCAACGTTATGAGTTTAGTCCCTGTATGGGCCATTTATTTAAGAGTTGGACTCAGTGATCCTTGTGGGTCCCTTCCAACTCACAACATTCTGTGAAATCTGTATAAGCCAGGATTGCTTTCAGCAGAATAAATTAGAGTATAGTATTTTGTATAATTAAAAAAATGAAGCATTTTCCTTTAATTTCAGCAGTTTGCGCTGTGCTGACCTGTGGTGTTACAGGTGAGGGCTGCAGTTGCTCTCCACTTAGTGCTGATGAGCTTTGTGATTGCAAATTGAGTTTAAATTTGACATTGTTGTTAAAGAAACTCAAAATTAATGGTATTGCTTTCATTGTTTTAACTAGATAAAGTGTTGCTTTAAATTATTTAAATGGCTTAAGATTGCACTGTTTCTTAACAGTAAGTAAATCACTGTAAACATGATACTTTTCGTCATTAGAGGCAAATGGTTTTGGAATTAAGCAGTGCTAGGCAATCTCATTATTTTTTGCTTCTGCAGCAACTGCGAATAGATTTTTGTGGATAGGAGTTATTAATGATTTTTACTTTAATTTTAAATTAGGCAGTTTTGCTAGAGTTCCTGGAAACCTGCCTGACTTACTATTTAAGGAAGACTCTTAAGTCATCAGTTTCTGCCTCTTTGATAAAATTCCAAAGTGGTCAGCCTTAGTCACATGTTTTTGACTGTGGATGTAGTTTGGTCTTTTTAAGTTGGCACTGAAGTTAAGTCTAAGCCTTTGCTTACCTCCGACTAATGAGCATTGTCCTCTTCCCTTGCACGTATGAAGCAAATAATCTGAAACTTCCCTGTCTTCCTGAATCAGCTTTCAGCCAGGCTGGCTGTCCAAAAACTGAGACTGAGCTCATGGTTGCAGGAGGAGGATGAGGATGCTACTGACACTGATGTCAGCTGCAGCACATTTACAGCAGTTGTCAACTTGGCCCTGATAGAAATTCTTGTCTTCCAGTTTTGGCTCTTCAGTTCAGTTGTGGCTTTATTGGTAACATACCAGTATACCTTCATTCCTCTTAGTGTGTTTTGGTTTCCTCAAGTTGCACTGTTTCTTCATTTTCCACAAAAGATATGAAAGCAAACTTGTCAGAATGTTTCAAGTTGTTTCTTCTCAATGCATCTTTGGCACTCAGGGAGAAGAGTCTCCATCTTTGCTGCTTGAAGAAATAAAACCACTTAGTTTCATGAAGTGAAGGAGAATCTCATCACTTAACTCTGAACTTGTACCTTGAGCTATGAATAGATTTGTTTTAAGGCTGCTTTGCATATAATCTCCCTTTTCCCGAAGTCATGCTGTGGGTGCAGTTTCGGGCTGTGCTTCAGAGATAACCTCAGGCTGCTGCCGGAAAGGGCCCGAGCTGGGCAGTGCCTGAAACTGGCTTGCCCTGGCTCCGGTGGCTGCGAGCCCTGCTGTGAGCTGATGAGCTGGCTGGGGTGGGAGAGACTCCCGTGCCAGCTTTGCCATCACGTCAGCAAGCTGGATGGCTCACTCTGGCTTGCAGTCCTTACATCCTGGGCAAGAAAGTGGATGGGACTGAATTTCAGGAGTCAGGGAATGTACAGTGTTTTTCCTTTTCCATTTTAACCCACAGTTACTTTGCACTAGGTCCACGCTGAAATTTCATAAGCTTCTTCTGAATGTCTATATTAATTGCTCTCCCTAAGTGTTCATGACCCACCAAACTGGTTATTTCACAGCTTGCTTTTTCTGTGTCTTTTAAGGGATTTTTTTAATCCTCCCAATCCATTTTAAGCCAGCCAAACGTTCCTTTTAAATTGTGCCTCTAATTTGCAATTTTTTTATTGATTTAATAATATCTTTAAAGAGGAAATAGTTTCTAAACAGCTAGAACCTGTTACTGAGATGTCTTTTGTATTTCTGTAGGTGTTGGTTTTGGTTGTCCTCAGTAATGTGTATGTCTTGAGAGGAGGACTCAGCACAATATGTAAAAATATGCATCTGTCCTTCTGTGTCCTGATTTTCTGCAGTTGGGCTGGACTTGCAATGTTCCCATCACTTACATGCTTTTATGGGGTTTGGCTTATTTAGCACTATCATAAACCAGTAAATACAAGATTAAGTAGAATAAGCCCACTTAAAACTTGAGGTAAATCACATTGCTCTTTGCACTCATTTTGACATCTAGATGTTTCTGTCAGGGAAGTTATTAATTGCTGGAACAAACTGCCAGGAGAATGCTAGATCCATCATTTCTTGATATGATCAATCCCTGGATAATGCAGATATCAGTGTATTCTTTAATCTCCCCTTTTGGCAGGTTTAGTGATCATGTGTCCATGCAATGATCTAGTTTAAGATGCTGGCCAGGGTTGAGTCCAGCTGGAAGAGAACCAGCTGGCTGATTTGGCCGCAAGCTAGACCGACACACCCTGGAGCAGCACAACTGTGAGACCAGCACAGGGGAAGAGGTGGTGAAATGAGAATGAGTGCACGGTCACTCCTTCAGCCTCAGATTGTTGGAGTCACTGTAAAACTCCAGTCTCTGTAAGTGACCAAAGCAGTCGTTCCTAAAAAGCAGAGCCCGTCTGTTTCACTTTCTGGAGAGGTTAAGTGAAGAATATGCTTTTGTTAAGAGATTTTGGTGCAAGACTTGACAAAATCAGCAGGCTTTGCGAGCTGCATGAGAATGTCTGCAGGGTGGGCCATGGGCTGTTTGTTTGAAACCTCAGTGTCCTGAACAACACTGCTTGCTGTGTTCAGCTGAGTTGGTGCTGTTCTGAAGCCAGGTGAAATGAGATGCTGTGCTGCAAGTAGGCCAGTGGAAGTGCTGAGGTGAGCAAGGCTTTTGTAGTCATGAGGATAAAAGCAAATATGTTAATCCCATGCTCTCTTGGGTCTGGTAGATAAGGAGGCAGCAGATTTTCTTGAAAAGTGCAAACAGCAAAATGTAGCCTTTTTATTAAGGATAAATTATCATGAACTGTGCTGTTTTGCTCTTGAAAATCAAATACAGGGCTTCCTTTGCCTGACCCGCATGTTACTGAAAATACATCTCATCCTTCAGCACAGGGAAGGAGAGTGTCTGTGGAGTGGAAGATAATACTAAAAACCATTGCATTGATACATTCACATTATGAGAAGCCTGTGTATAACAGGGTTTGTTTTTACAGCCTACCAGTATCTGAGTAAGGATGTGGTGCAAGGAAATAGGGAATTGGAAACTATTTCAGTTTACACCCTTTGCAGCTTGAGGAGAGCTTGAAGGCATTTCTTCAGTCATTGGGTGCTATAGAGCTATGTGTGTAAATTAACAGTGTGGGGTTGTCAAGTAAAAGCACAATTAAGAGTGTGTAAAATTGCTTCCTCTTATTTTCATGTGCTCATCAACTTACTAGATGCTTATTTTGTGGGAAGACAGTTTGCTCTTTCAGTCTTAGTGCTTCACCCTTACTTAGAGAGAACTATAAGGCACATGTATGGATTGTAATGTAAATAGCTTCTAATATGTAGGTTGTAGAAGAAAACCTGCCCTGGTAGATAACCAGTAACAGAAAGCCTCAGGCTGGATGAATAGCAGATGAAATAAAGCTGTTTATGAAACAGGAGATGTGCTGTCAGTAGAATAAGACGCGGCCTGCCATCTCCATGCAGCAAGGAGACCGTGCTGATATCCCATCAAGACAAGAGTTGCTGGATCCTGCTGTTCACTGCTGTATCCTGGTTTTTCAGTTCTGAGCAGCGACTGAAGTGGTAAATCCTGACCTCGGTGTTTGGAAAAGCTGAGGTTATATTGCTGACTCTTCTCCTCTCTTGATTTCACTTCTTTTGTGTGTATGTAGCTGGGTCCCCAGGATTATGCCTGTAGTTGTGAATATGTGGGAGCAATCAAGAGTATTTCCTTTGTGTTTCTGAAATCCAAACTGCTCCTTCAAGTGACTGTGTTGAGAATGGCAGAGGTGAGGGTTGGCTTTCTATGAACTTGCCTTGGGTGCTTTGTCTCCTGAGGGCAGCAACTGCTATCCCTTGTCCCAGACAGCTTTTCATAAACTCCTGTAAGGCCTCTGATCCCTTCTCAAATTCTTCAAATACCAATTGTTTTGTTACTATCAATTAGCTCTGCAAGACACAGCACATGCTGTAGCTGCTTCCAAGCTGCATATTTGGTGATCAGCCAGCTATCAGGTTAGAAGAGCAAGAGTGTTGGGGCAGTCCTGAAGTCTTTTCCTCAGGAAGGACCGAGATTTGAGTGCTTCAGTGCTGATTCTGCAAAAACCACTAAAAATAAAAAATGTATGGCTCTTATTTTAGAGATGCTCTTCTGGCATGTTTCAGCCAAATGGATGTACAGGGGAAAAATTACTGGGAGTGAAGCAGGAGGACACACAGGTAGGGGTGCTCACATAATGCTGATTTCTTCAAATGCTCAAGATTATGACCAGGTGCCTAAAAAACTCCACAGTGAATGGGGTGGGGGATGATTAAAGTGCTGCAGTAGTACTGACCTACCTTACTGTCTACCAGGGGGCACGAGCAGGATAGTAGCCAGCAAGTAATGGAAAGTGGTTTTTCCCCACTCCCTGGCACTCACAGGACTGTCTCTAAAATACTGTGTCTAGTTTTGCTCCTCCTTCCCCTCAAATGCAGTGGGAATGCCACTGAACTGGAGAGTGGTTGGGAGGCTGGTGCATATGGTGTGCGAGAAGTACGTGTAGCCTGGAGAGGAGAACAACCTACTCTCCTTGGAGGCACAGTGAAAAATTGTGAACCAATGCCTGCAAGTTAGGACAGTGGTAATTCCTATTGAATATAATATGGAAAAATTATTATGAGAATTCAGTGTCAGAAAAGGTGCTTGGAGTGGCTGTTTTATCTCCATCCTTTTAAGACTTCTAAAATTTAGCTGGATAAAGCCATGAGCAACCTCATTTGACTTTGAGATTAACCTTGCTCTCACCAGTTTGGTGACCTCCAGAGGTCCTTTCAAACCCTATTTTCCTGTGATTGGAAGCATTGCAAACCATGCAGATCGAAATAATGGTCTTACTAAGAATTGCTTAAATCCTTCTGTGTTGGAAATGGGTATTTGAAGGACTTGATCTCTGAACTTTTAGAACGTAATTGACCTAATGAAACAATTTTGCCTCCTTTGAAACAGTCTGATTGAGATTGTAGAGTGCCCTTGAGTGTTTGCTGTTTGACTGGCTTTTGTAAAAATCCATTTCATAAGGATTTCTTTCTGTGCTTGTTCAGTTTATTGTATTGACTAAAATGTCCACACTAAAAAGTAAATGGACTTTATGTCACAATTAGTATGCCCTGACAGCATGAAGTCAGATACAAACACTTGTTCCTGTTGTAATGCTAAGCATATTTTGTGGTTTTTGCAAGATTCCAATCTGGGACCATTTGGACTCTTGCATCATGTCTGTTTTTAAAGATGAAGGGAACTTTGTGCATGCTCTGAATAATGCTTTTAAGTTCCTGTAAATTTATTTCAAAGCCAGATTCTTGCCATGTTTGCACAAGTACTAATTGTCATTCAGAATTAGAGATGTGCCAAATTGTAGGCTGTCTATCAAAGCATTTCTGCATTTCTTTAGAGTGTAAAAGGAGTTTTCATTTAAACCGAAAAGGCTTTCAGAGACTTTCTTGTTTTCATAACTCTTGAATTCATAACCTGGGGCTATGATCATGATGTCCTTTTTGGCTAGGAGAACCCTGAAAAAAAAAATTTGCAGGAGGAGCTGAAGCTTTTGTAGTAGTGTGGAGTCCTGATAGAAGGAAGGAAACTCCAACTACAATTTTTTATTCTTCAGGGGAATGACTTTGTAAAAAGAGTTCTCAGACAAGCAACAGTCTCTTCAGCTTTAAACTTATTTTTGTGAACTAATTATCTAGTGAAGGCTTTAAGGGAGCACCTATAAATACGGTATTGACCTTGTGGTACTTTCACTGATTATTTGGTGCTTTGGATTTGAACAAAATATAAATGAGGTATGATTCTTTTGTTCTTCAGTGCTTTTTGGCATGGCTTTGTTTTAGCAGAATTTGTAATTCGGCATTTTGTGACTCACCTTGAATGTTTTGCCAAATAGATGTTATAAAATTAACTTAAAGGAAGGAACAGAGGAAGAGGCATAAATCTGTATGTGGAACAATGTCTGAGTCATGACTTCAGAAAATGTGGTGTGGTTTTTTTTTTTTAATACATTCCCCTGTGCCCTCAAAGATCCCTGGTTTTCTCTGCAATATGAATTAGTAGCATTTTTTCACTTCTGCTCGTGGAGACATTTGTTGCCTTTCCTGCAGATGTCACCTCTCATTTCCAGTCTGGTTTCTTGCTCTGAGCTCTGCTCAGACTGAGGGAAATAGCAAATAACACAAACCATCACTTTCTGCTGCACATCACTTGTTTTGACCTCCTCTGTCCTTATAAGGTATTGAATACCTGGAGGTGGTTGAGGTTTTATTCTAATACTTCCCATTTCATGTCTTCTGCTGTAAAGGGAGGAGTCCAGCAATTTGCTCGTAGAAGTGAGGGGGTAAATTAAATCCACAATTGTAACACTTACTAAATTTATGGCTGAGTTTAAGACAAGTATTTCTGATAATATTGGAGGAGACATGATGGGGTACTTCTTCTAGAGTTGATAAATCTGCAGTGAGGTTCCCTAAAACATTTTTTTCCCATCTGGCTGGCCATGGTGGCTTATCATCTACAGCATACAGTTGTAAAATTATGAGGGTGTGTGTGAAGACAATTTGCTTTAGGTAAGTGTAAATTGACAAACATTAAATTTTCAGTTGCGTTTTCTCATATACAGTGTTAAGCACTATAATGCACTCCAGAAAATTACAGGAGCCTGGAGTAGGAAAATGAGGGATATGTGGTTTGCATCATTCGGGGCAGGCTGCTGGGCAGGGTTTCTGTTATACTGTTTAGTTTCCTTCTCAAAGTCTCTTGCTAATTGCACCCGAGCCAGCACAAGAAACTGGTGTTTGAGGTGGTTGCTGTTAGAATGCAACGAGTTTCTCATTAGTTGGAATAATTTGGGAGGAAAAGCATAAATTTTTAACTGTTTTCAACTGTTCATTTTCCTGATTGTTTCCGGCATTCTTACTGGACTGTAAAATTCAACATAAACTTTTTATTAAAAATGCGTGGTGAGTCATATCTTGGAGAATGCACCATTGCCTTACCCAATCTGAAAGTGCCAGGCGGATCCAGGGCGGCTTCCAAATGGACGAGTTCTCTGCTGACAGAACTGAGTCTCCTGGCTTTAGACTGTCTCAAGGGTAGACTGCTATTTTTGTTTTTATTTTCCGTCTTTATTTTAGCCAAGCTGTGGGTGTAGGGGAATTGTTGCTTTAAGCAGAAAATATTTGTGCTAGAACTGGGTGATGCAGCACGGAGCAAATTACAAAAGAAGTTAGGGAAAATAGCTGATACTGCAGGGTAGGAAAAAAAAAAGAAACTTGAACAAAGTTGCCTTATCAGAGACTTTAGACAGCACCTGAAGCTGGCTAGGGTTTGTACTGTCTGAGAGTTCGTGATTTGGATGTCAGTGGCATAGCAGTGAGAAGGTATTTTTGGGAGCAGTGTTAAGTGGCTGGAACTAATTTCAGTTTGGCCAACTTCTGCAGAATTTCCTGTCAGCTGTAAAGGTAAAATCGAAAGTGTAAGTAAGAAGCTTCATTGAGGGATATGGGAGATCTTGTGGATCATAAGAAATCTGTGTAAGTTACAGGATGTCTCTGAAAAAGAACATGCTAACGACAGTGATTTGTTCATTTATTTGCATGGCCTATAACAAAAAAAATAATATAAGATATTTGTGCCTGAATCACAGGATAGCTTGGGTTTGAAGAGACCTTTGAAGATCACCCATGGGCAGGGACACCTTCCACTAGACCTGGTTGCTCCAAGCCCCATCCAGCCTGGCCTTGAACACTTCCAGGGATGAAACATCTGCAGCTTCTCTGAGCAGCCTGTACCAGCGTCTCACCACCCTCAGCAGGATTTCCTTCTTTAGGTCTAATCTAAATTTCCTTTCTCTCAGTTTAAAACCAGTGCCCCTAGTCCTGTCACTTGGGAAAAAGTATATACTGAAAGGATGCAATAAAGTACCTGTTATCATTAGAAAGTAGAAAATGTGATGAGACCCCATACTTCAGGAAGATAACACAACTGCTTTTGTGTCAGCTTGTTCCTTCCTCTCTTGCAATGGTAGTTTTCTTCCCTTTAAGCTCATGGTACTTAATCAGTGTGGGAAGCTGGCAGTAGCTGGGCTGTTGGTGCTCAGGTGTGGGGCAGCAAAGGCTTACATGAGATATTGAATATTGTGAGAGTTTCAAAGTTGTTTTGTTGCTTTTTTTTTTGGTTTGGGTGTTGTTGCTGGTTTTCTCCGTTGTGTATGTTTATTCTGGCTTCATTCTTTTTTTCCTAAAAGCTGTCTTTATAGCAGTTTAAAATACCCTCAGTGTAAGCTATGGAGAGTACTTACTAAGTTTTTAACAGGTCTTGTAAACCATCACATATCCAACAACTTTTTGGTACTGATTTGTGACAGTTAAGAAAAATTATTCCAGAAGAATGATATATTTTCTTGATAACAGTGCAATGATTTTTGATTGAGAAGACTCTGATATGTAAATTCCTGAGGTTTTTTTTATATCTGATAGAGGAATGGGAGCTGGAGCTGAAAGACTGAGTTGCCTGGGCACAGCACTTTGTCCTGGGGTGCATCAGGCACAGCATCGCCAGCCGGACGAGGGAGGGGATTGTCCCGCTCTGCTCTGTGCTGGGGTGGCCTCCCCTTGGTTATTGTGCAGTTATGGACACCACAGTGTAAAAAAGATACTGAACTGTTGGAGAGTATCCAAAGGAGGGCAACAAAGATGATGAAGGCTCTGGAGGGGAAATCCATATTAGGTCACTTAGTCTGTTCAGCCTGGAGAAAGAAGAGACTGAGGGGAGACCTCATTGTGGGCTACAGCTTCCTCATGAGGGAAGAGGGAGGGCAGACATGGATCTCTGCTCTGTGGGGACTGCAATGGCCTGAAGTTGTGTCAGAGGAGGTTAAGGCTGGATATTAGAAAAAGTTTCTTCACCCAGAGGGTGGCTGGGCACTGAACAGGCTCCCCAGGGAAGTGGTCACAGCACCAGCCTGACAGAGTTCAAGAAATGTTTGGACAATGCTCTCGGGCACAGGGTGTGACTCCTGGGGATGGTCCTGTGCAGGGCCAGGAGTTGGGCTCAATGATCCTTGTGGGTCCCTTCCAACTCAGCATGTCCTGTGATTAATTTGATGTTGGCTCAGATGGGGGATGGTGCTCTGACTGGTCAGCTCTTTTGCTGAGGAAGTGGAAAGGGGGTTGTTGGGGATTTGGCCTGACTGCAGCAGTGTCTGATTGCCCTCACTCAGGTAATGCTGCTGTGAACCTGCTGAGCCTTCTGAGATGGGCTGTGTTGAAGAGAGTGTGAAGGCTCATGCTCACTTCAACATGAAGTTGCTTTAAACAGAACAAATCCTGCCGGCATCTAAACTGAGTCTCCGCTGGCTGACAGCAGGGTGTTTGTGGTGCTTCCAGAGACTGGGTGGACACAGCTGAGCTGGTTTTATGTAGAATCAGCTTGAGTCCAACACTGTGTATTTATATGTATTGGAGGCATCTTTAGTGCTTGAAAGAATTGTTTGTTTGCCCAGGAACCTGAACTAATAAGTTGTACAGATTTAGGTTCTCTGTCTTTGAAATAATCCATGACTGGAATAATCAATTTACAGCAAATTGGGAATTATTGTGTATGTGTAAAAGAAAACGTACATAGAACGGCATGAAAATCTTTCAATTCCATTGGCATTATGTTGTATTATTATAAACTAATGAAAGAGTTCTCATGGCTCAGGGCATTTTGCTTGAAACAAGACCATAAGTCAATATTTGAGTAAATTAGGTCAGCATTATCTTGAACTGCAGAGAACCTCCTCTGCCACATCCCTTCCTTGTGGCAGCAGAGTTTGCTTGGCTGGCACAGGGGATCAAAGCTTCAGGAGCAGGAGGCAGTGTGACTGCTTTGGTACAGAGCTGTTTGGCTGGACTGGAGCTGGCACGACTGGTGTGGCTCCCTTGGGAGGAGGCACAGGTAGAAATGGCTTTGCCATGTGTCACTGCTGCTCCAGGGGCTGTACAGGAGGCACCCGACCTCCTTCTGAGCTACTGTGGAGGTAAAACATCTTACTGGTGATGTTTAACGCTTGCAGTAGCTCTTGTGACGCAGCTGTTTGCAAGTCCTCCACGTGGAACGTGAATGTGATGGCTCTGTATAGCTCAGCTCAGTGAAATGTCTGCTCTTCTGTGTGATGTGGCTCAAAACTAGTGACTGTACTGTTAAATATGTGTGGACTGTGTGGTCTCCATTAGCTAATTATGCTTGTTCAGTTTCTTAATAGCATGGAACTGCATCCTTACCATCAGAGTTGAGAGGAATCCGGTGGCCTTCCATCAATAATGTGCTATATTAGGATGTGGTTTCATGGCAGATTTTGGCTTTGAGCGAAGCAGCAAGTGGTGAGGAGCAAGATGAGTGGATCTCTAGGGAGCAATTGCTCATGTGAGGGACCATATTCATGTTCCAAGTTTTGGACATTTTTATATCACTGTAGTTTTAGTCTTGTCCCATGGACATAATGCCTTCTAAAGATTATTGTGCATTAAGATTAAGTGCGTCCCTGGGTTTATTTTCAGTGAAAATTACAGATTACTTTGTAAGACTGTTCCACACTGAACTGAACCACCACAAATGAGGATGGTTTGGAGCTTCACTGAGCAGTGTGCTCCTGATCTGGGCTGTAACAGGGACATAGGTGTTGATCTAAAGTGGGTTTGAAACAGTCCCGTGTCTAACCCTGCAGTGAGACATCATAAGGAGATAAACTTGCAGAAAGTTGTCACAACAAGTTTTCTCTTGGGCTGTTTTCTTTATCTGATTCACCAGTATTATAAATAACTACTAATTTAAGCACAGAGCAGGGGGACGGGACTGGTGAATGCACACGCAAGAAAGCATGGGATCACAGCATCTTCAAGTTGTCTTGGAAATACAGCTTTGTGGGTTTCCCACTCTCTGTTGGTGATGTAACTTTACTGGGCACCATGGGAAGAAAGTAGGAAATACTGAATGTTTCCATCTGTGCAAGGTTCAGTCCCTGCTTCTCAGTTGGATCGTTATTGGGGTGTGAAAGGAAGGGAAGGACTTTTGCACAAGACCAGTGCTCAGTGTGTTTTCGCTGATAGTGGGAAATGTGAGATGCTCCCTTATGCAGATTGAGGAAGAGCAAACCTACATCTGTACCCCAAAGGAATGCTTGGATCTTTGGGGAACTGGTTATTATGGTCATTTGTAAACAGGAGAGTGGAGCAGATGCAGAGCCTGGAGGAAGGAGTCTGGCTGCAGAGCAGTGGAAGCTCTTGGCCAGGAGGGATTTCTCTTTGGTTCCCAAACCCTGGTGCTCACCTCGTGCATGTGTTTTTACGGGAGAGCTTTGTAGACAGAACTCACAGTTTTGGGACGAGGAACTCGGATTTTAAGGGCAGTGGGAAGTCTGTCAGGCCTTTCTATTTAAGTATCTGGGTTGTCATCAGTGACTCAGGTCAGGGTGACAGGAAATTATATGGTTTTGAAGTGGAAAGAAAACATTCTTATAACCACTACTTATGTTTAACACTTACAGAGGTGTTTTCATTGTTCAGCATTTAAACACCTGAGCTACTTTTTCAGGGTTAAGGTCTGTCTTAAGTGGCTGAACATATACTGTGATATTAGTATTAAACCAGCTGGAATTCCTATAGCTCATAAATTGTAGAAACATTTTTGTGGGAAAGCAACTGGAAGGATCATTCTCCTTAAGTTCAGCACCTGATTTTGAAATAGTTGTGAAGAAAAGTATGGTAGTTAAAAGGGTGAGATTGTGTCCTCTGTGGTCTTTTGTCTCTAGTGTAAACTTGGTCTGCTATAAAATGAAATACCTTTGTAAATCTATTCATACATAGTAACAGAATTGTTAGCTTTGTTTTATAGGATACTAAACTTTGAGGGTTTTATGTGATAAATGAACTGGCCTAAAACCTGCCTGAAGAGACCTTTATGGAGCACGGCAGCAATTCTTGCTGCTTCTCGTTGGACTCTGTCCCTCCAGGTCTGCAGCAAGTTTCAGCAAGGCTTCCCAATATATACAAGCATTTCCGTTATCTGATGAATCCCCCTCCCCTCTTACAAAAGAAAAAAAAATTATAAGCTATTAAGGTGTGTTTTTCATGGGATTTATTTTAAATCTGGTTTGTGTCTTTTTTTGGCTACTGCACAAAGGTCACTGGATTCTGACAGTATTGTAATACCCTAAACAAGGTACCAAGAATGTGAAATTGTGCTCTTTGTTGGATGAGTGTGTATTTCTATTGAAGACACAGGCATGCTAGAATTTTGATGTATTTTCCGCTCTTCCTTGATTTATGTATTGGTTTCTGTTTTAGAGCTACCAGAGGGCCTTAGTTACCTCTAAGAGTCAACTTCATAAAGAGCCTGAGTAGCTGAAGGCATCCTTTGTTTAAAATCAGAGAAGATGGGTATCATGTGGCCATGCTTGTTGGGAGACTTGGCTTCTGCCTTGGCACTGGGATGTGGCCGGCAGAAGAGCTGGTTGTGTGAGGTTTGGAGAAGTGGGGACTCCACCTGTGCCAGCAGTGACTGAGTGCCTGGTGCAGGCAGTGTTGCTGTGTTGGCTGGCAGTGGGAGCTGTTTTGTCAGAGGGGTGTTCGATAGGACACTTCGTCTGTGCTGTGGGGACTAATGTGGTCTGTAGTTGTTGGCTGGGCTGACTGGCCTTGACGTGTTTGGTCTGTTTTATCACAGGATCAGTTAGGTTGGAAATGACCTCTGAGATCATAGAATTCAACCTATGACCAAACGCCATCATGTCAGCCATACCACGGCACTAAATGCCATGTCCAGTCTTCCCTTAAACACTTCCCTGGGCAGCCCATTCCAATATCTGATCACTGTTTCACACTTTCTGTGAAAAATTTCTTTCTAATGTCCAACCTAATTGTTTCGCTCTTGTTTCGTTAGTGAAGTTGTCATCTTCCTAACAAACAAGAGCTGGACAGACCACTCCCACAGAGCCGTCTTCCCCCAAAGATGTCCAGTCAATAGTTTTTTTTGTAGCTCTGTTGTTTTTAATCAGCCCATTGCCCCTGAAAATGGGTCAGAACCTTCCAAAAACACCATCTGGAAGGTTCTCTAAGTATGTTGGAAAGCTGTCATGGCTGGATGACAGAGTGTGTTTATACATGTTTAAGTATATAATTTGTTTGGTTTCATTTTGTCCCACTGCCTCTTGTGTTTTCATTGGGCACTGCTTGGTCTTTTCCACACCCTGATCAATGAGATATCCTTGAGCCTTTTCCCAGCTCTTTCAGCCTTTCCTTGTATGCAGATACAGTGAAAACTCAGGAGAAAGTATGGTCTTCTCCTCTCAGGTGAACTTTGGTGTTTCTGGATGTGCTGGAAAAGCACAGTAAACCTCACACTGTTCCTGCTTAAGCCTGAGAATACTATTTTTCATTTGAAACTTGATCGTTATGGACTTTAAGCTACAGATAATTGATTTGGGTGGAGTTTGAAATGGAGAAAGCAGTGTAAAAAGCAGAGGAGAACCAAGATAGGTGGGTTTGATAGTTTGTGTTGCTGAGTTCTGCTGCACCTTCTACCAGTTGAGAATTTTTTAAAGAAGTTTTGACCGGCTTATGTTACTGGAGTCCACCTTACTCCTGACTGATTGCAGTGTATCTGTTCTTGAGTGAAGCTTTTAAGTGAGAACCTGAAGCATTCAGAACTAGTACAAGCAATGAAAAGTATAATCAGTAAACTAATGTAATTTCTAGTTACTGTTATTGTAAGAGTTGTGATTTCTTAAAAACATTTTCTGTCATCACTGGACTCTTGTTTTTACTTGGGTAAATACGAGACTTTAGGATGTTTCAGAGGCTTATTTAATCTGGACCGTTTTGGCAGTACAGTGGTTTCTTGCCCATCACCTGGATGATTCACCTAGTGCTACTTGCTAATACTGAAAAGCAAAACTTATAAATGTTCTTCTTAAGGACCACACAGTTGCAAGACATGGGATGTGTAGCTCCTTGCTGTTTCTCTGCCATTATATCAAAACAATGTATAGGATAAAATTATCTTAACATTCCCCATGGTCCCTTCCACTTTACAAATGAGGCAACAGAATTAACATCTGGTTTGTCTACGTATCCATGAGAGTAAGGGTGGCTTTGAGTACCACTGACAAGTACTAGAGGAGATTCAGCACGTGAATTTCAAGTGTAACAAGCTGATGTCTGTTTATTGCTATTTGTCTTTGGAACACAAAGACTTACGGATGATGACTGGGAGGTTCTTCAGGTTCTCTGTTTGTTGTTGGCATGACCAAGTCGATGTTTTATAGTCTGGAAAGGTGACTAAAATGAATGTGCTGTGTATTTCAAACACGAATATAGAAATGTTCTCCCAAGGGAATAAATAAGCTTTCAATGGAATTGGTTCATGTTGACACAAGCGTGGGTGTGATTATCTACTGCTGCTGTGGAAAAAGGACCAGGTGTTTGGCAGTTCAAGTCACTGCTGTGAGCATTTGCTATCACTCTGTTGTGATCCATTTTCCATGTTTACCTTTGTAAAGCTGTCCTATAGTGGGTATGTTGAAATATGGTACCTGCTAATGTGCTTCAAAACAGTGTTTCATGAGAGAAATATGTGACATGGATATTTCTTCCATTTTTGTACATTTATAGGTTTCCAGAATGGCTGGGTTGAGTTGGTTGGAAGGTGATGTTTTCATTTCCTGACTCTTGGGTGATGAATAGCTGTTGTCTATATGATTTCTGACTGCCAGGATTTCCTGTATGCTTGGCAGTGTTTTATATCAGCCTCTCGATACAATTCTGTGCAGAAGCAAGACAGACCTACTCTGCTTGCTGCAGGCAGTAATGGTGGAATATGATGCTTTGAAACAAGCTTAGAGACTACATTTGGCAAAAATAAATGTCTACAGTACAAAAAGTGTATGCTAGGAGTTCCAGGTGTGTATCATAGAGAGGTAACTCTGGTGATGACTTCTGTTCTTAAGGAGGAAAATAATTTTTTTTGTTAAGGGAAGAAAGCAAAATTAAGTCTTCACGTTTATGTCTACTGATTCCTTTGTTAATGTGTGCATTCAGAAAATAATTTGGCAGACGTATCATTCAAGCATCTCTTGCATTCATGGCAGCATCATGTAGCTCTGGTTTTTTACTAAGGATTTTCTGCCTTCATCCATAGACAGCAGAGGGATAAAGATTTAATTGCAATCACTGCAGCTACACTTGTGATTAAAACTGCCCGCGGATTGGAATTACATGTTGGTTTAATTCAGCTGTATGTTCAATACCAAGGAAATAATGCTTCCTCCCATTTGATTCCTCATTTTTTTTAATCAATTGTTGGCTATTATTATGCAATGATAAAATAGATTAACCTGGGAAAAAAACACAACCATTCAGGATTTCTGTCTTTTAACCTTGTGCTCTTGTGCATTGTTATCTGCAGAGGAGAGGGAGGTTTCAATGAGAACAGTGTTTTAACATTTGGTAGTGCCTGGATATTTGACTGAATTTAAGTGAGAGGGAAGATTATTTGATTGCTGCAGGTTTGTGGAAGTTTCTGGCATGAATTTCTTGATGAACAAATGGGTCTTCATTGCCAAACAAGCCTTAAGCTGTCAGTGAGCACCTCTCATGGATCTTGTGCCACAGATGGACACGTATGTGAATACACTGCTGTGCTCCTCTGAGTAAACTTAGTTGCATCGAAAGTAAAGCTCACTTGCTTATTCCACTTCATACAAACCAAATGACTCTGAAGGAAGGCGCTTTTTACATATCTGTGTAATTTAAATTGTATGGTACTATCAGTCACACAACTTCGGGCTGTTTTGCATTTCTTTGATTAAACCTGCAAAAAACATAGTGTGTGCAGCAATTAGTTTTTTGCAAACATCGTAGCAGGTTCAAATATGAGAATTAACAAAGCATTGCAAGTATATACAATACACACAGTGTCTGATCCTTGGCTCCAAATGGGCACTGAGTAAGAAGCACTTGCCCTGTGGGCAGTGATTCATGATTGGTAAATCTTCAGCTGGAACTTGATGGGGAGAAAAACCACTGCCAGCAATTCCTTCCACCAGACATGGACAAAAACCTACCCACCACCACCAAAACATGACCTGGTGTCATATTCCTAAATTTACTTTATTCTAATAGGTGACTATCTAATTGTTTTCCCCTCTCCGAAATACTTGGGAATGTTACAGTTCCCAAATGAGCATTGCTGTGAGGGAAATGTGTGTTGCCAGCGTTCATTATTTGGTTTGCCTTTTGAACATGCATGGCTTTCAAGTTACATTTCCCAGTCTAGGTTGTATTCATTGTGCATTTTTTTTTTCCTTTTTAGTGGACTATATTGTGGAATATGACTATGATGCAATGCATGATGATGAGTTAACAATCCGAGTTGGGGAAATCATCAGGAATGTGAAAAAACTGGAAGAAGAAGGATGGTTGGAAGGGGAGTTAAATGGCAGAAGGGGCATGTTCCCTGACAATTTTGTGAAGGTGAGTTTTCTGCATTGGCTTGATTTTACTGTGATGGTGTGGCAGGGTCATTGTTACTGAAATGGTTGGAATACAAAACAATTGTATTTGTAACAGGATGATTTTTTTTTAATGGGAAGACATTCTAGGTGATAACTTTATTTTAATATGCTTTTGAAGATTTTTTTTAATTTAAGTTCTGCTGTCTGTTCTTACTCACTTAAGCATTTCTTTTGGTCTGTGCCCTTGCACTATGTGTTCTGTGTCCCTCTGGCTTCTGCAGTGCACCAAGTTGTCTGTAGCCATGGTTGCCTGCTTTAGTGGGATGAACTGATTAAAAGAACAAGACCATAAAAAAACCCCTCAACCTACCCCTACAGAAGACATCCAATCGTGAGAGAGTTGGGAAAGTGGGGTCACAGCTCATTCAGCTCATCTGTAATGAAAAGCTGCATCCTCAGGCTGTGCTGATGTGGGTTCTTCAGCCTGGATCAAGCTGCTGTATTTGAAGGAGCAATTCTGCCTTACCCTGGACTCTCTGCTGCTGGCACTGCCTTTTTTGTGACTCTGCAAATTCCTTGGTGTAACACTTCCATATAGTCCAAGTGAATGTAGATACTCCTGCTGCTTTTGAAGTGAAATTAGTTCTTTGCAAACCAGAACTATCCAGTGTATCTTACTGTGATACTTTCACGTTGTTAAACCTAAAGGGGTATTGGTGCAGTGCTATGAACACTTCTTTACACTTACTTATTTTAAATTTGACAATTTCTCTGAAAAATTGAAAAAGCAAAATTACTCTTTTCTGATTTACTGTGGGGGGTTTAAAGATTTTCCTTTTAAAACTGATGGGAACAATCCAGTTGTTCTCAGAGAGGGTCTCCTACCAAGGGAAAGTTTGTATGAATGCTTTTCACTTGTCTAACATTTTCAAGTTGTTGGTAGTTTAGTTAGAAGTAATTTTTGGGTTTTGAGTCCTATATAAATAGCAATTTGATCTCAGGTGGTGTTTTGATGATTATTGTGCTGATGTTCTTAATTAGCTCTCAAGTTCTGTGTAGGAAGAAAGCATCAGATGGCTCTGTGCTGGTTTGTGTGTCATCAATTTGTCTTTCTGCTGAAGAGCAAAGATGGGTCGGATGTGACATGTTTCTATGTTAGTTACCAAACTTGTTGCATGTTTTCTTGCCCTTCTGCAGCTGTGGCTTTTATAAACTTTGTTTAAAATTATTTCTATCCTGGCATCTCAGCTGCAGGTATTTTTAACTCCCCAGCTGTTCGTATGTGCACGGCATAGTCGGATGTCCTGAATTACAGGGGACAGTCAGTTTTCCAGAAAGCGTAGGGGTTTGGAGAAGTAGAAGGGAAGTTGTGCAGAAGAAAATTATCACTTTTGTTTCATGACAGCAGGGGTAACTTGCCTTCTTGGTGCTGGAGCTGGATGCAGTTATGAGGCTGGTTTTGGGAACTTTTCTTCAAGGTGGTGTGTTTAGGCTGGAAGGCTGTTGTGTAGTGGTGAGATCATGGGAAAGCATTAATTGTTATGGAAGTGAAAGTTGTGTGGTTTCTTCATGGTAAGTTCGATTATAGGTTCTTCATAAAAGTTAATTTACAGGTAGTTATACTTTGAGAGATTATTTGTGGGAAAGCTGTGGCAGAAAAGTGGTTTTTTTGGTGGTTTTTTTTTTTAATGCCTCCTCCCAAACCATTCTCATTTGCTGCTGTAGTAGGTTGTTGGATCATGCTGCAGGATCTATGGGATGCTACTATGGCCAGACTGCTGCAAGTATCAAGCCTCAGCAACTAAACTGAAATGGCCCTTCTCTGCCTGGTGTGCTGTTAACACCTGCAAGGTGTGGGTGACCTGCTAGAGGGAGGTGGAAATGAGCTCAAGCAGGGCTGGACTTTGGCCATGTGAGGGAGGAAAGTCCCTCGAGAAATAGATTTATTTGTTTGCTGCCTGGAGGAACCACCACCGTTGGGAGTGGTAAGAACAGTGAGGATGCTGACAAGGGATGAGTGTTGCTGACTTCTCCTGACCCACATGAAGGGGAAACAGCATGAAAGTCTGAAAGAGGACAGAAATGTGACCAGAGAGCGCAAAATTGCTGTGGACAGGACTAAGGGTTGCACCAAGTTTTACATGTTTGGTTGCAAAATTCTGGGACTGTGCTTAAATATTTATTACTTCCTGAAAGGATCATCTTACTCTTCCATTATGAGCATAATTTCATGCATTAAGTGGGGATCTGGCCTGAATGCATTATGTGGTTAAATTTGTGGTGGCTTTTTGGTGACATATATATACACACTGATTCATTAAGAATTGAACTGAGGCCAGGATATAACCTCTCCATGCAGACTATGGATGGTAAATTATAATTTCTGCTGATCTGGGAAAGATTGAAATTTGAAGGTGAAAGTGTATGTGTTATCCACTCGATTTGCCTTCATGTGTAAAATTTAAAAACATAATAAATATGACAGATTAAACTGGGTGAAGATAAACATGTTTTCTTCTTCAAATGTTACGTGTTATTAGAGAAGATAAATTATTTTTTAAAAAAGAAATAAAGCCTTTGATTTTCATCAACTGGAAGAGAACTGGGAGGAAGGTTCTAATTCCAGCTAGTTTGTTTTTGCTAATTTTGTTAGTTTGTCTCTTCTTCATCCTGTGTGAGGGCAGGAAAAGAGCTTGTTGCCTTGGTGCCAGCTGCAAACTGTCCTTGGCAGCACAAGGCTGCTTCTTGCCTGTTTGAAGGACAAGCAAAATGTGGACAGGAGGATTATTGCTGCATGCTGCCTGAATATGTTGGATGCCCCAGATTCAGTCTGTATCCTCGCTGCTAAAGCAGATCAGTCCCCTTCTGTTCCCTCCTTCTGGGCTCTGCCCATACCTAGGATTTACTGACATTTTATGCCACTTCTCATGCTTTGACAAATACATCTTTTCTGTTTGAAGTATGACTAAGCGCTGTCAACTTCATTTTGGGTTGTTAAAGCCTGCAATAGCTTTTTGATGATGTCTTCCTTTTATTTCTCAAGTCTTCTAAATATTGTAAAACAATTTTAAATTGTGGTGGTAGGCTTGTTTCATGTAGTAGTATCCATTGGGTTTTTGCTGTCGGAAGTGCAGCAGAGGAAGCTGAGACACTGTTTTTAATTGGGTTAATTTGTTGTACAGTGTGGGTGTGCTAAGCACTATGTGACTTTGAAACACTCCTATGGAGAAGGGAATTTATGGAAGCTTCCTGTGGATACTGATGCAATGCTGGTGCTTGGTACCTTATAACATCATCTGGTAAGTTTTTGGTTGGGTTTTATTGGCTTCTACCCCAGCCTTTTGCGTATTGATGGGGAGATCCTGGAGAATGATCAGAGCTTGGTGGTGCCTGGTTCCTGGTGTCGGCTGGGACTGGGATGTTTTTTGTGAGCCCATCACTTGATGGGTTAACGAGCAGTCTGAGATGGTCTGTCCAAAAAGGTGCAGTTCTTGGTGCTGACTTCCACTTGCATCATTTTGCTTTAAAAGAAAGAAGACATGTAGACTCAGCTGAGGGGAACCGCATAAAGCCTCTGAAACATCCTCAGATACGACTGTGCGGTGTCACTGTGTGGGGTGGGGAGTGGGGGGTGTTGTAACAGTTGGGTGGGATATCTAGAGCAGTCCTAAAACCAGAAGATGGTGGTAAATATACAGTTGAATACAACTAGGTTAAAAAAAAGAAGTGCAAGCAATTAAATTGCCTGCTTGTGAAGCTCATTTCCTTGAATTCACTTTCCAGTGCTGCGGCTTCTTAAAGATGCTCTGCCTGAATCGCAGAGCCGGATTTTGGAGTGCGTGCGTTTCCAATGTTATTAACAAAGCCTGGTGTGAAATTCCTGTTTGAGCTGTGTGCATATCCTCTTTGAGTGGGGTTGAATTAGAGTTCTTGTTTCTGACATTGTTATTGGCATTTTTCTGCTTCTTCCTGTATAGGCAATTTAAAATAAACAACTTCATAAATTCCTGAAAGGAATTAGCAGTGGAACCTAGCAGACTTTTATTGTTTTCTTTGAGAGCAGCTTTTCCTTTCTAAAATCCATCACAGTGAGAAATATGCACACATTCGTTTGTCTCCAGTGTGATTTAGAGAAGTGCAGTAATGCTCCTAGATGGAATGTGTGAGGTTTTTGGAGATATTAAGGTGTGTGGAATGTGGAAGACTTTTTGGTTTTGGGTTGGGTTTTATTTCTGTTTGCTTCTAGACTTTATATAATACACAGGAACAGTTCTCTGAAAGTAAAGATAAAGCGAGCAGGCCTCCCCTCCTTCAGGAAATCCCCCAGACCTCCCTCTTTCTCTGGCCCAATGAATCTTAACTCCTTTTTTTGAATTTACGTTGACAAGATGGACTAAGAGTAATTTTTATTGATTTATTTGTTTTGAGTAGTTCTATTCACTCTCCAGACACCTGTTGTGTTGGTAACTGAAAGTGATGATTTGGTGTTCATCCTTCTGCTTATTTTCTTAAGGTTTTTGACCCTACATAGCTGAGAAGATTTTCTTAAGAGCTGAAGTTCCTTGTTTTATTTCATTTATTGCTGTCTTAGTTTGGTAAATAGCTGTATTGTGAGTAATAGGCCTTACATGGTAGTAAAACCAGTTTGATCATAAGCTCAAGGCAGTTACTTGGATGAGGGAGGAGCAGTGGATAGATTAATCAGTAGCTTTCATCTTAAGTTAAGGCAGAGAAGTTTGCCAGCAGGCTTTGGGGACACTCTGGTGAGCGAGCTGGACACTTTTCCGAGCGAGTTTGGGACATGCAGCACCTCAGCCTTGGAGCTGGTGCAGGGGCAGCTTCCTGCCTGCACAGGTGTGAGCAGCTGCTGCTGCTCTAGCGCCCAGCCTGGATCCTCTCCAGGTTAACACGTGAACTTTGCTCACTGTGACATTTTTCTTCCTCCCCCTAAATAAAAAAAACGCTGCAACACTGGGCGTGTTCAAGCAAATATGTCCTTGGAAGTGGTAAGCTTGTTTTATTTTCCGTATGTTCTTAACATCAAATGTTGTAAACGGACTTTGTGTTTCAGGGTAGCGAATGGGAGCAGCATGAATTTAAAAGTTATGCTTGCAATATGATTTTGAGAGTTTATTTAGTGTATGGTGTCAATACTTGGTCTTAAAATTGTTTGTGTAATAAAATTACATGGGTTTGGTTTAGCTCATGTCTCCTTCTGTAGTACAGAGAAAAGCTAAAAGGCTGCAGACAGCTCCGGTGCTTGCAGAAAGAGTTCCATTTTAAAAGGATGATTTGTTTTTGGGTGATTCTTTCTGTTCAACTTCCTGGTCTGTTTGTGGAAACAAAACACAGCCCAAGCCTCTTTTCTTCCCTTTTCATCACTCCTAGACAAACACTTGAGAATGTTAGCACAGCTGACCTATCTTCTTAAGCCTGTCTTTGCTGCCTCTGTCCTGTGATGTCACTGGAGGGATGCTGTTAAACGCCAAGTGTTCTGTGGGCCAGTGAGAGAAGTTTTGGCTGAAAACTCCTTCAAGCATAGCATCTTCCTTAATTCCTTTTCAAAAATAGTAAATTGACCTCACCCAGAACTTTAAACAGGAATCATGGAGCTAGGAGGGATCACAGACAAGACAGACTCTTCTAGGTTAATTTTAATCTGGGTGTGATTAAAAAGTGTAGTAATATTAGTTAAAAAAGGAGATTGATAAATAAACTTTAAAGCAATGTGTATAGGTTAAGCCATATGCATTTAGTTTGAAGTAAGTAGGATGTATTTAAGGAGTAGAATAAAATACTTATTTCCAAAATGTTTGCATCTGCTCCTTAAAGTATTCTGTTCAAAATCTTTGCATCCAGGTAGGGCTTGGAGAAAACATGATATACAGCAATTTATCAGTCCTGTTGGTCGAATTACATTTCAGTTTATACAGCCTTTTCCTTTGCTTTATTATTGTTTTGAAGGAACTGTCACCGCACTGGGTTGTGCAGGGAGGTGACCCTTGAGTGTTTAGAGCAGCACTGCTTCCCAGGCAGAGTAGGCAGCCCTGCTGGTAATAAGGTGATGTTTGCTCCGAAGCTGGCAGTTCTTGTTTCTCAGAAACAAAGGTTGCATGCAAGATTGAAAGCCATATTAAGTAATTTCGGTTTCGGTGCTGAGTACAAGAGAGAAGCACTGTGCTCGTTGTCTCCAGGCAAGGAGTGAAGCTGAGCTTTCAGGCTGGTGCTTTAACACCTGTTGCCAATACTATGGTGGCACCCATTGTTCCTGCTGATTTTTCTTCAGGCTTTTGGGGGAAATAGGGCCACTGGAGGAGAGTGTTGTGTCAGGGGGTACCTTGTGCAGCCTGAGCTGCACCTGCTAATCCCGTCCGTTGGCACGTGTCTGGGATTTGTGAGAATAGTGATAATGATTCCTGTGCTTGTGGGGTGAAAGACAAGTGTCTGCTATCCAGCTGGTTTGGCCTGAATAAACAAGGAAACAGTTTTTTCTAACTGCCAAGGTAAATGGATTGGGTGAGCCTTGCTTATGATGGGGAAACTACTGTTTCTAAAAACAGTAGTAAAAAAAAAATCAACTGGAAGCATTGACAGATATAACGAATGACACTGATATATGTAAGCATTTTCGCTGTCTTTTGGAGCTCACCATGATTTATTCTTATTCCTGTGACTTTTCCAGTTGAGTCACTGGATTGACTGCTTGGATTCAGATCGGTTGGGCCCCGACCCCGTGAGGTCCCTGTGATGTGACTGTATCTGGCATGGAGAGGGGAAGTCTGGAGGTGTGTTTGATTTAGCACTGTAGAGCTGCTGTTGCTGACACAGCCATTTGTGGGCACCTGTGTGTCAGGTTGTCTTTTCAGCTGTCACCCTGTCCACACAGGAATTTGGTCGCCTTGTCGGTGTTGCTTGGGGATGTGTGCATTATTTCATATTCCGAGGCAGTAGAGGTATCTTGTTTAGAAAGAAAGAGCATGAAAGTGAATTGACTGTTTGAATTACTGGTGTTGATGGACTAGTAGATCTGAAGTGTCACAGATGCTTTCCTCAAAAGTGAACTATTTAACTGCAGGAAATTTGTTGAAATGATATGGCCCTTTCCCTGTTCAAGATGAGCACCTGTGCTTTAAGATGTTGAAAAAATCACCTGAGAAGAAGATTTCACTTTGCATTTGCAGACTGTTGTTTCACTGTAAGAGTAAAAATCTGTAGCATTGTGAAATCTTCAATGGCTGAATGTGATCACAGAATGAGGAAAACACTGGTGCTTCTTGTGATACTTAGTATCTTTTCAAATATAGGATACATATATGTTAATACTGTGCTGTCAAGAGCATGAGATAAATGGAAAGAGCTGCTAAGTTTTGACTCAGTGGCAGCACTGGAATGGAACTTTAGGGAACTTAAGGTGGTGTTCTGAAGGACAGCAGGATAAAGTGTGATTAATGACCTATGCAAATACTGCTTAATATGCTAATTATTCCCTCTGATTTGAGTTATCCAAGTTTGTTGATCGTACCTGTGCCTCTTGCTTTTCTAAATGCCGTATCAGCTTGTGATGTTGCTCTGTGGTAACTGCACACTCCTGGATACTCCCACAGCTGCTCTAATTGAGTGTAATGGTTTTGTGGAAGAGGCAGCAGGTTTATACATGTCCTTATTCCTGTAATCGCGTGAAGCAGTCTGCTCCTCTGCTCCTTTGTCCTTCCTTATTTAGTCGTTACACTTGATTCGTGTGTAATTTTATAGCTTCCTCTCCAAGCACAGGAGCCAGGCAACCATTCCCTGGCTGGAGGCTTCAAACAGGGTGTGCTCCATCAAAAAGTATTTGCAACCATCACTGAGTAAACTGCACAAAGCATTGCTGGCATCTCGGGCAGCAGGGACTGAGTGGGCTTGTGCAGGAACCTGACTTAAGTTTAGACTTTCTTTGTGTACAGAAGTCTAAAATACAGCTATAAATATGCACTCTGGAATTAGCATATGTAATAAGACCAAAGAGGTCAGTTATCCAGGTGCTGTTTGCTGTAAGTTTTGTTACATCCCAGCAGGCTCAGGCTGCACATTCCAGCCCTGTAATTTTAGTCCTTTGCCATATGTCTAATAAATCAACGTGTGTGTACACACAACAGAGTTAATATTAAATCTGTTCTTTTGCTTTTTTATGAGGTGGAATGAAGTAATCTAAATGTGAACTTGAAGCTTAAACCTGCATGAGGGTCGCTCATCTCTGGCCTGTCATCTCTTAACATTTGCACCACTTGTGAATTTTTTTTTTGGTGGCTCATCATTTTGGGGGAGAGGTCAGCTCTTCTCTACTGTAGTGCTTTCAGTAGTAAGTTTAGCATCAGATGTATGTGTTCCTTGAACACTGGCTTTATCCAATATTATGAGCTGATCTGATACTGTGATAAATATTTTCTAGTTTTAGTAAGCTTTTTGGATGCTCTTCACTTCATAAAAATATCTTTTGGTGTATCTGTGTGAATTCATTAGCTTTGGATTTGGTGTAATAAGCTTTTGAATTCCTAGAAACCAATAGTGACAAGCCTGTTACATAGCTGCTTTCAACACAGGAGCAGAAAGCAAGATGCATTTTCAGTTAAAAATGTTAGCTAATGTATGAATCTTTGGTAGCAGTTAATCTTTAAACCTTTTTTAATCTCCACTGAGACTCCAGATTTATATTTTTAGCCCTTATTTGACAATCTCTTAAGTATTTAATTTTGTGTCCTAGGCAAGACTCGTGAAGGGATATGGATGTGTCAGTGTTTAACTTGTGGCCATGAGTGAAGTGCTGGAGGTTTTACAGGGAATAGAAAGAGATGGGTGCACTGGAAAAAGGATGCAGGGAAGAAGAAAGCTGAGTGCGACAGAGTGGATGCAGGAAGACGGGATGATGGTGAGAAGGAACAAGGGATGTTCTGAGTTAAATGTCAGAGTGAACCTTTAGTGGTTACTGGATCCCAGGTTTCTCTGGACTAGCAGTAGAGACACTTAACTGGGAGAAGGGAAAGAAATGTCTTCCTGCCTTCCCTTGTGGGGAAAGCTGATAAAACATGTGCTGCAGGAGCTGGAGCTCTGTCTTGCCCTCTGCCACATGTGATTCCTGCTTTCATTGATCTAAAGCACTATTTTGTGGCTGGTGGTTGATAGGACATTAACTGTTATTCTATAAAACAATTACAAGAAATATAATTAAATTTTCATATGTATTAGCAAATATAATAGAGAAGAAATGCAATCAGCATTTTAAAATGGTTTTATCTGCTGTAAACATGGCAACACCATAAAATATTCTTAAGGTATTATTTTCAGAAGTATTTTAAAATGAACTTTTTTCTTAATTAAATGGTTGGGAAACTTTGGTGTAAAGATCTGTGCTTCATCTAGTTACTCTTGTTAATTTAGGATTCCTTGCTCTGCTGTTGGTAGACCTGGTGAGCTGACTGCTGAGCTTTCCTGCATCTGGGCTTTCACGTTTTGTTTAAGGTCTGTTGTATTTTGCCAATATTAAGAAGACTTCATGTCAGAATCTGTTTTGACACTTGCTTGGCACAAAGTTTATATGTATCCAGTTCTCTGTGACAAAGTTGAAGTATTAGTATATCTGGAAACGATATGCATGTGTAATAGTTTTTTATAATCTGTATCAAAATCTGAAACTTCAAGCCTGCTTCTACATTACTTCTGTAGAGTGTTCCTTATGTAGGAAAGTTCAGCTCTTTGTTCTTCACCTTCAAGTATCACAATTATTCAATGACTCAGGTTTTAGTCTGTAAATCTGCAGCAATTCAATAAATTTTTTATGCTCCGTGAAGATCCCACTTACTCCACATGTTGCATATTGTGAGAAAGAAGTCGTACCTTGCCTGACTAATGATTGTTTTCCTCCCACACGAGGAGACAGTATGATTAAAAGATTGGTATTTAGCCTAGGTTATAACACATGTAAAAATGTTGGTAACTTGTTAAACGGTGTTATGTGATGTAGGTGTGGTTTAATAGAAGGCAGCAAGTCGGATTATGAAGAGGCAAAGGCAGGGAGTGATGCTGCCTCGCTGTTGATTCAGCCTGATCGTGGGTCAGCACTTAAACCCAGTGATTCACTGTTAAACATTCGCTGCTTCAACCATAAATTAAGCCCCCAAAAAATCAACCCATGGCACGTGTTAAACTCTCCAGGAGGTAAGTTGTCTTGCAAAACAAAGGTTAAGCTTGTCCATTCTTCAGATGGCTTGTCCATTCTTCAGATGGTAACTGCTTTTATCTTTAAGGTGGTTTGTTTCTATTTTCAAGAATGATGTTTAATCCTCTGGAGAGTCAGGGGCAGCCTCTAACCTCTCCCAGCCAAACTCTTCTCTTGAGAGGTAGAACCTGCACTGATCTCCTGAATGCTCCAGGGAAGGAGCTCAGCAGCTTCTCAGTTATTTTGGTTCATACGTTTTCTTGATGTTTCCCTTTAGTTCATGTAAAATAATGAGACAGATAGGAATAGCTGCACATTACTCATCTTTCTTTTGCTGCCTTTATTAAATATTTTGCCTCTGGGTGCCTACATTGAGGATGAGAAATCATGTTTTCTAGTCAAGGAAGAGACACTGGCAAAATGAAAGGATATGGGACGTTTAAGATTTAAGTGACTGGAGCTGTTAAAGCTGCCACGTGCCTGACTGTCTGTTGCTGTGACTAAAACTGGAAATGTGGTGCCTAAATAATTAGTTATGTGAAGATTTTTGTGCTCCAGGAACTGAGGTTTCATTGCTCTTGAACAGGTTACAGATGACAAGCTTTCTTCAGTAGGCAGCTGTACAGAATTTTATATGTATTTATATGCAGTCATGTTTCTATGCGTTTTTTTTCAGGAATGGGATTTTGCAGGCTGTGAACTTGTATAAACAAAACTATTGCTGGGAGATTTATCAAAAGCTTCCAATTCCTCCCTCTCCCCTAAAATGACAGGTTCCATTTTGAGTTATTTATTTTCTACTCAGTAAAATATGAGTCATGGACTTAATTTGCCAGTCCATGGGTTCTTTATTGCTGTTCTGATGGGGAAGAAAAGAGACGAGGTAATTGTATGTGTAGGCTCAGACATTTATTTTTCTGTATTCTTTATCTCAGCCTCTTCAGAGATTGAGACCATTATCTGCTGCTTGAGATCTTGCTTTAAAATGCACTCAGCCACTAAGAGTAATGCACATCATTTTTGCACGAACTGATATTACAGTGGCATTATTATAAGAAGTCTAAAGATGATCTTTGTATAATGGCGTACACAGAAGGAGATGGCAGCTGAAGCCTTAATATTTATGCTTGAAGAATCTAGCTAAGGATTTAGATTTGCTGGATAATGAACTTCTCTGTGCCCGATAATTCAGGAATAGATTTCGTATTTTTAACTCCTGGCCTTTCAGACACTCTGACCTGCTTTCTGCATCTCCACTGCCTGGCTGATTGAGTGCTCTTGGCTTCTGGCAAGGGAAGTGGGGAGGATCCAGCTGTCCCCGCTGGAGCCATGGCTGGGCAAGCGGCTGATGGTGGGGAGGCTGCTGCCTGCTCGCCTCGGAAGTAGGTCAGGACCGCCTGCTTATTTTAACAGCATCATGAGGCTGTGCATGCATTTACATGTGTTGCATTTTCGTCTGCATATAAAGAACAGTTCTTGCATCACACGTTGCTGCACCTAAACGATTTTGAGATTTTTATTTGTAAATATAAACATTTCCTTGAGGGATTTTTAAACTGTAAATTGTTTAATTTGCAATTAAAGCAAAAACACTTATTTTTTTTGGCTAGTGAGTTAAATCTATATACTTGTTTTTTGCCTATCAGGCTGCAGTGACTTTGTAAGTGTTGCAAAATACACATTTAGTAGAGACTATGAAAACTTCAAACCATTGTGACTACTGATGTCGTTCACAACAGAACAAGTAGGTGATTGCTTCCCAGTGGAGTGTGTTTTTCGCCAAGAGACAGTCTGTATTGACCTTGTACTGCCAAGTCATAAATGCATAAAATCTGTGCTGCTCATGGAAACACTGATAAGCCTTGAACTGCAATGGACTGGCACAATAAAAATATTAAAATTTCCAGCTGCAGTTAATGTCAGATTTTCATTTTGATTTTGCTGGCTGGCAGCTGGCAGTGGCCTCATCTCGGAACAAAATGAAGTGTCCTGGAGCTTTTTATTGGTATTGTCACAACACAGACTCTCTCTCATAATTTGGATATACGAGGTTGACTTAAAACCCACCAAAAGCAAAGAAAGAAAACTGCCTCGTGAAGCCCATGGACAGGAGTCCTGGGCATGTTCAGGGTGGGTATAATGGTACCTCAGAGCTGACACCTGTGGGCAGTGTCGTTTTCCAACTGCTGAAGTGCAGGCAAGCTGTTTGGAAGAGATACAAGAATTGCAGACTCTTATTAATGTTATTAATGGTGCATGAATTAATGTTTGCATCAATAGGTGTCAGTTTTGAGATATCCAAACTGTCTTTGTGTAGAAATTACTTCCTTTGTGAAAGGAGCCATAAGGATGATGCCCAGGGTGAAGGTGGTGGCACGGGTGATGAGTGTGTGTGTCAAAGGATCCTGATGTGTACTTTTGAAAATGAATCTTGGAGCACTTCCCTGCTGTTAGAAGACTGATGTGAACTACAGGGTTGTGGTGTAGTGGACCACATGCAGGTGTGGAGACCAGGGGTTCCTGAATTTGTTTCAGTTTGGTTTAATTTTAATATGGTTTATAATGCCCCAGGGAAGGATAATTAATGTTGCAGTCCTTCTTTAACAAGGAGAACAAATAAATGGTTTTTGCTTTACAAGAGTGTTACAAACGGTAGAGGGTTAAATATGGAAAAAGCAGTTGCTGGCCCATCAGGCATTGCTTACTGACCCCTTCTTTAGTTCTTTGCCAAAACAAGATTTGTGCCTGGCTGCTGTGGCAGAACTCTCTTGTGTGGTTGTTTTTTCTCTCCTTGTTGCAAAGCAGCTGCATTCACAGTGCTAGGTTCTGACACACAAAGTAAAACATCACTGTCAACTCTGATTCAAACCTGGCTGGTACCAGTCCCTTACCCATGTCTGCTCGTTGTAAATCTGACAGATTTTCAGTCTCTCTGCTCCTGTTTTTATCACAGTCACCTTGAGCTGTAGACCTGAGAATGACAAAGTCTTTGAAATGTGAAATGTCTACTCAAATGAAAGGTAGAGAGGATGTTTTGCTATTCAAGAGGAGTTAGTTATTTGTTTGTTTGGGGGTTTTTTGGGGCTTGGAAGATGGGATGGATCTCAGCAGAGGTAAGATCTCCAGGACAGAAGTCACCATGGAGGAAGGAGAGTAACAGCAGGAGCTACTTGACTGTTTTCTAAAAAAATGTTTCTATGGATTGTAGATGAGTGAGAAGAAAAATCCTGCTGTCTGTAGTCTTGCGGTGTTCTTTTGAGAAATGGGAAGATGCTTTGGTCTGTGTAACTTGAGGTTCATAGTACGTTTGAAAGCATCAGTGGATTTTCAGACCTGCTGAGTTTTCCAGCTGGACAGCTGCAGTAAGAAAGCTGCTCTTTAATGGTCCAAAAAGCACTAGACAGACAGGTCCTGGGGAATATGTTTCTCATATTTTTGGCAGTTTATCCATGCATGGGCTTTGTTGTTTTGAAGCTCATGCTCTAGAGTTCACATGACATGAGTAAGTGTGTATATATGCCTCGCCAATTCTGTTTTCAAGTATTAAATATTTTATTGCAGCTACAGCTGCAATAACTCATGGAGTTGTTAACCAGTGGCTACTGATGGTGGATGCAAGAATTGTTCTGAAGTGGATCACAAAAAGCTGCAAGTACTTATGGGTGTTTGCATCCCCAAGGATGCTGTGGAGGCAGACAGGACTGTGGGTGCAGAAAGGGATTAGACAGCTCTAACGGCAGGCATAGGAGGGAGAGGAGGTGATCCAGCTCCCTGATGAAACCCTTAGGGTGCTCTGGGAATGTGGGAGGATCTGAGTTGCAGGAGCTCTAAAAAGCATCTGGGATTTCAGCTGCTGGGAGCTGTGTTCTGCACTAGATGGGCCATTGATCTGACTTAATGGGTTTCTTCTTGTGCAAAGTGATGATTTCCTTCTTCCACAGTATCTGTTCTCCAGTGGAATCCCATTTAATGAGCTGATGCAGTGGAGTGACTGTTGCTGCTTGGCCTTTTTGTCAAGAACTGGTGTTTATAGGCTTCTCAGTCTTGTTTGGTACATTTGATTTCAATGCTAACATTCTAATTTAGAAAGATAGGAGAGTGGAAGACATTAACCAGAAAAATGATATCTCTGTTATCTTCCTCTTAAATATTTCCCCTCACTTGCTCCCACTCTGTTTCTTGGAGTTCACTTTCTTTTCTACTCATATCTTTCAGCAGCATAATTGCATCTTGTCTGTAAACACCTTGGAGCTTTGTGAGGCAGAGATGATCAGCTAGTACAGTTTTATATACTAAAATATTTTAGTACCCTACCCTATGGTCTGTCATTCAAATAATATTTTTATTTTTAAAACTGTTTTCAAATATGAGCTGTAATATAAAAGTTGTAATATGAGACTTTCTGGGCTTAAAGCTCCTTTTCTGAGATTTAGAGTAGATGGCCAAAATGCTGCCCCTGTTTCTGATTTTTCTCAGCACATTACCTGTTTACTAACACAACTGTATGGAAGGGTCAAGTTTATTACAGCCTTGGGTATGTTTAGTTGTAGGATGAAGGCCATGATTTTTGAGTATAATGTCATTATACCCCAAATGGTAAGTACCTGAAATGTGTTAGTCCATGGAGCACGTCTAAAACCACTGACCTCTCGGGTGATTTAAGTGGCTTCTGAGTCTTTTGAATCTCTTGTTTCAGGAAGTTAAGAAGGATGTAGAGCCCAAGGATGATGCTGTGCCACTCAGGAGGGAGAAATCTGGCAATGTAGCCAGCCTTGTGCAGCGTATGAGCAGCTATGGGCTTCCAGCAGGAGGATTTCAGCCTCATCCCCCGTCCAAAGGCTTCAAGAAGAGTATGTGGTCTTTCCAATTCCTTCAATTGTGCATGCTGCTGACGTGCATTTTTAAAATAAACACAAATTATTTAATGCATGACTTAGTTTTAGGGTTACATGGAAAACTAGAAACATAGGAGGAAAAACTGTGATTCAAAGACAAGTTTTGCTCCTGTATGTATGGGCAGAAAGCTTGCATGCAGCTTTTAACACCAGTAATAGGGATGAATTTTCCTGTGAACAGGATTTAAACTCCTTCCAGATGTCACAGAGCTCTGAAACTTCATGTGAGCTCTGTTTGTATTATCGGGTACCTGAATGAGAGCTGCAGGCCTGTTCATGATAATAAAAAATTTTCTGTGGTCATTTTAAAAGAAATGTTGAAACATGAAAGCATCAAGTTTTGCTACAAATTCGAAGCTTTGTCAAGGAAACACTGTGTAGTTCAGATTCTTCCTGAAAAACTTGCTTCTGGTGTGAAATAAGGTGCAATTGGTGGTGTTAAGAAAAAGTTGTAGTTTTCCTTTTGTTATAACAGCAGTCCTCAGGATGGCCAGGAGTGTAGCACTGGTGCTTCTGTATCTGTGATTTCTGTGTTATAATGCCAGTTTTTATATCAAGGTGACTAAAACCTAGAACAGAAAACTTAGCATTCCCTGCATCCAGCAAATGGACTTGTGATTTGTATTTGGATATACCAATCTCTTATAAGATATTTCTTTAAATTACTGTGGCTTCCTCTGTCTTACAAGGATTTGAAGGCATTTATGATTTAAGCTTGCTTTTTAAAAAAGGGTTCAGAACTTACTGGCTCTGGCATGTTCATGCTTTGAGGTTTTGCCTATAAAAAAAGAGCCACTAGTTGTCTTTTAAAACCCTGAAATGGGACCACCACCTTTACAAATTTGTTCAGACTTTGTTCCAGGAAACTAAGGATTCAAAATCACTTTTTAGTGATCTGATTTGTGTGTGCATGTTGGCAGCAGCACGTAGGTGCCTGTTAGATGTTTACACAGCAGGCTTTGGAAAAATCCAACCTGAAAGATTAATGCTGTTCCTAGATAAATGCAGCCAGGCTCTGAAAGGGAGTCAGTCTGATCCTAATGGGTCCTTCCAGCTGGAGATTCTGTAGGATTCTGTGAACATGATCTGATACCAGTTCAGCTGTCAGCTATTGTTCTGGTCACCCTAACCCTGGAATGTTCCCATATTTTCCATGTCACATCCTCGTGCTGGTGGCTGTGGCCAGGGTAGAAGGTACAGCTTGGTCTCAAACTCTTCAGGGCTGTGGCTACTCTCATCCTTCTGGAGAAAATGGTGTTCAGGCACTTCCATTTAGGCACACAGCCGTTTATCTGGTGCAGTGACAGTCTCTGTATTTCCATTTTCCTTGCTGTTCCCTTTTTCCTGGAAGACTGTTTAAACAGCTCCTGCAGATCCTGTTTGCTCTATGCCTGGGCAATCACTTGCTCTCCAGAGCTTAGTTGTCTCTGTGTTTCTGATTTTTCACTTGCTAAAATGTGGTTTACAATGTTAAAAACAGAGTTAAGTTTCTTTCATGCAGCTCTCCCTGAATTCAGGTGTTCATGTGTCAGGTGGGCGGTAAGCTGCAGGCAGAATTCCTATCAGTTAGATGTCTGCCTTTGTTCAGCAGAAGGAAAATACAGAAGGTGTGCTAAATGGCGGCAACAAAGAGCTAAATTTGGTTTACCCTACAAAAAACGAACAAAACCTGAAGCCAGACAAGTTGTTTCGGAAAAAGGGACGGAATTGCCTGCAGGCTGCCAGCCCAGCAGTCCTGCAGCAGCATGTGAAGCTGGAGTGGTGTTCTCTGAGAGGATGGGCTCCCTTCCTAGGTTATTCTAGGGATTTTCAAAAGTGGGAGGCAGTACTTCCTAAACTGTGTGTCACTGGAAACAGACCTCAGAGGAGAGAGAGGGTTCTGGATGTGAAATGCATCCATGGGTTTCTCCCCTCCTCTCATTTAGATATAATTACACTATGAAGAGGAACACTGAGATCAGATTTCTACCAAATGGCAGTGACTTTTTAATTTGCCTTTTTTTGGTATCAGTTAATCTCCTACAAAGCAGAAGCCTTGAAAGCACTGCAGGAGGCAGTAAAGGCCATTGAACCGTTTATTGCAATTACTCTGAACTGAACAATCCCTCTGGGCTCATGCATGAGTTCCAGTGGAGGTAAAAACAGGGTGAATTATGTGGGCAATTATCTGTTATTAGAAATAACCCATAAAGCTTCAGTTTCTGGTTTTTTGTTTTGTTTTGTTTCTTGCATAGATCATATACCGGCATGTAGAAAATTCTTGATTTGGTAAGCCCTCTCTCAGAAATTTTAGATGCTGAATATTACTCTGATGCCTGGCCTGTTTTGTACTGAGGATGCTGGGTGTGGTTTTCTAAATGCCTAGCTTTGGACTTTGAACAGTGCTATAAAAAGACAAGGATCAATCTTGGAGGCAGTATCTGTGTTTTGAAATGTTTTTACACAGCTAATCTTAATGCTGAAGCTTGAGTGTGGAAGGAGTAAAAAGTATGAGAGAGCCTGGAAGTTACACAGCTCCTGTAAGCTTAGGCTTTACCACTTCAAGCTTTTGATTCATATTTTCATTTAAACTGTGGCAGATTGCTTTTGAGGAGGATAGGGAGCATGCATGGGTCATAGCTCAAGATGATAATTGTCTTCAAAAGCATGCTAGCTGCTCTGTTGTGGAAAAGGTCTGAAGGCATGGCCTCTTGTTTGAAGGAGAAGTGCAAACTGTCTGGGTGCAGCAGCAGCAGCAGCACTCCAGGATATGTGCAGAGTAATTAGGCAGTGTGGGTTCACACCACTGTGGCTGCAGGGCTTGGGTTGTCAGAAGCCACTTCAATGCTCTCCCCTCTCAGGATGTCATTTTGCCTTTTTAATGCCTGCAGAGCTTTAATGATATGGGGCAAACAGCTAAAGACTGCACTTGATTTTAATCTTGCCTGTGTCAAAAACTGCTAATTGACAGTTTGAATTACTAGATGCCATACTGGCACTGAGAAAAGGGGGGGATTTTTTTTTAATTCACAGATAAAAATGAGTTCAGATTTTGAAATATGAGCCCAGCAAATGTTGGCATTACCTCAGAGCCGTGGTTAGCAAGGTCTTTGTTAGAGGCCAGAAGGTCTGTAAGCTCTCTGATGTGGAGCACAACAAAAGGTGTTCCTGCTTTCAGAATTGCTTAAGGACTGGAGGCTCAAACTTGCACATTTTCTTCCAAGCAGGTGCTAACTGGCAGCGATTGTCATTCTTGCAGATTTTGGTCGGGAAATAGGTTGAGAAGTCACTGTAGTGGGGATTTACCTGACTTGCTTGTGTCAACATGCTTTTTATAGCAGGTTGGTAATTGGTATAGTGTTGGTTTGTCAAAATTATGGCTCCCTAGCCTAAGGTGACCCAAACAAAACGTAAAACCAGCATCAAAAGCTGCATAGCTTTTTGGGATGGTTTTTGGGTCTTTCGGAGCAGAGTGTAGGAAGGACGAGCTCTCCCTTATGAGTGTTCTTACTTCTGGTGTTTCCCTCGAATCAGGGTCCAAGAAGCGGCAGTGCAAAGCGCTCTTCGAGTACGTCCCGCAGAATGAGGATGAGCTGGAACTCAAGCTGGGGGATGTGATTGACATCATCGGCGAGGTAAGCTGTTCTACAGAGCTGGCCATTCCTGTGCCAAAAGGCAAATCACTTTTTTGGCTGATTACTTGTATTACAAGCATGTCGGGAAAATAACGTGGGAACTAGTGTTTTTGCAGCTCAAGTTTATAATTTAGGAGTTTTTGCTCTCAGGATCTAATACTGAAACAATGAATGCTAGATGTTTAGAAGAAATATTTGTTCATCACAGTAATAAATTGCAGTCTGTTACACAGATTCATTTTTTGAAAGGGTTTTACAGTTCTTTGGCCCTGTCTGTGTGATCCTTAGCTTTAGGATGCTTGTGCGGAAACTGTTGGAGCACTTTCTTTAGGCTGGCATACTCCAAATTGGTACAGGTGAAAAATGTTATTTGACTTGATTTGCCAGTTTCATGCTCTCTTGTAAACTCATTGAGCTGGAGTGGTGGTTTCTTATCTTTTCTTACCCATGTGCTTCCTTGGTATCTGTTCCATTCGATAGCAGTGGTGGGAGGCTTGTATGTGTGGGAAGAGTGTCTCTTCCAAACGTGAAATCTGTCAGGAAAGCTGTGGAAAAAATCAGAGCGATTGTGGAAGGAACCTTTTCAGAACTGGGTGGAAAACTTCTGCACAGCAGGCTCTGACCTTCACTGGTGCCATCTCTTCCTACTACCTCCCTTAGGCTCTGAGGAAGGAGACTGAAGCTTTCTTTCTAGCCATGTGTTATTGGTGGTGCTTTTTAAGTAGCTTTATGAGACTGTGTTTTTCGTGTGCATGACCCTCTTCGGAAGAGATGGCTAACTTGACAGTTGCCAGGAAGGACTCTTCCATTGTCCCAGCAAGAAAAAAACTATGCCCTTAGATGCATTTGCACAAATACTTCCAGAATTTAGTATCTGTGAGTAAACAGAGCAAGTGACTTGCAAAACCTGCTCACTAAACTCACAGTTTCATAAATACCTTTGTGTGTGGGTGTTTGTAAAGGAGTGCTCCTGGGTAACCTCAGCAGTTTAATTTGTGGATGGTGCCTGCACTGGCAGCTGTGACTGAATGGTCCAGTGTAAGCATTCCTATGAGAGAGCACGTGCAATGAACTATTGTGGAAGCTCCTGTTTTGGTTGCACGTGTCTGCATCTGGAATTATTTTCAGAGCAGTGTGCAGTGTGATGTATCAGAGATGACCAAGTAGCTGAACAGAATAAAAAGATCAGAGCATTTCCTCATCTGCTTTCTTAAGGAAGTGTGGACTATACTTTATTATTTAGATTTTTTGTTAGTCCCCATGCTTATTCCTTTCTTAATGATTTGAAAATATGTTTTTGTATTACCCAGTCTTTGCTACTTCTTTGAAAAACTGTTAACAAATTTTTAAGGAAAAAATATAAAAATTTATAAATGGTGTAAAAATACTGCAGCTTGCTATGATCACAGAGCTGTTTGCACATTGTTTTCATGGTGATGTAGAAGAGACCTGACAGGTGTAGACTGTGTCTGTCTGCTTCATGAAACTGTACTGATGGGACCAGAAATGTAAAGAATGGCAGAAAGTACTGTCCATTGGTTGTGCAATATGCTGGGATAACTTGTCTTAGGTAACTTGTCTTCACTACTGTGAGATTATTTGCTTCCATTTATGTATAAAATATGCTGTTTATATACATGCAGATGGCTTGTAACTGTTAATTCAAGGAAAGATCATTTGGTCACATCTTTCTATGGGTAAAATCAGGTAAAATCAGCTCCATGAGGGGATGAGCTCTATCAGTTACTTGAGAATAATTCACTCTTTAGCCCTTGAGTGGTTTTCATAAATTGGGTAGTTGCAGCTGAGACCACTGATCATGAAATCAAAGGTGGAGGCAAATGGGTCTGGAAATTAAAGGGCTGATATTGAAGAGAGCAGAAGTAACTTTTAGGGAAGAAAACTGCTATGTGCTGGCTGAATCCACAGGGCTCTTTGTTTATAGAACATCACGTGGGTTTTACACATGAAGAACATGCACGGGGTGCACGTGATGACTGTGTTATTGCTCTAAAACCTTTGTTTCTCCTTTATATCTTCCCCTCTCTTCTGTCAGGAGCAGCACTAAATAGCAATTTATTTTTGTGGTGTTATATTTTTAGTTTTTACATACTGTTTTTTCAAGCAAAATAAAATTTCATATAGTATCACTAGGGGAATTTTTAGAAAAAACCCCAACAAACCAGATTGGCAAAGCTGCTTATTTCAGCCTTCTTCCCTGTTTTTTTTTTAGATGTCTTGAGATTTTTTTAGAAATAAGTCAATGGGATTCACACTGGAAAAAAAAGTTCTGGTGTGTGTAACAGAGCTGTACCTCCCTCTTGTGGAAATTGGATCATATGATAATATTTTGGAAGGGAAGAGAAGGGTTATGAAATTGTCATCTGTGTTGCTGCTGCTAACAGATGTGCAGATGTTCTCCACCACAGCATGGAGAACTTCTTCAGCCTGTCTAGTGTTGATTAAAGAAACCTTTTCTGGCAATACAGTTTGTGTGTAGTCCGGGGTTTTATAAAGGCAGTATGGTGAGGAGGCTGAAGTGAGTGTGCCCAAGAAATTTTGGGTTTGTTCCTGAGTGCCTCTGAGTTGGCATTGCTTTACTTTGCTGTAAAGTGCTTTGTTGACCACATTTCTTGGCAGAAGAATAAATGGATACTCAAGTTGCTTTCTGTATCATAAGCATTAAAAGTCCCTTTCTCGTGGCTCCTGTGTGAGTGGTGTGGGTGAGTCAAGGCGTTTGTCTTTTAGTTTTCTCTCATGTGTTCTGTAAAGCCTGAGATGCCAGAGCCTGGGCAGCACTTGCCAGTAATTTGTGCTTAAAATTTGTTTCAGAGGACCAGCCTCTGAGTTTGAACCATCCACAACAAAGCTGTATTTTCGCACCAGGATTCCTTTAAAAACAACAGTGCTCTTTTCATTGCCTGTGTCTGTAGCTGCCAGGTTCTGCTTGGGCTCTGCTAGCCTGGAGGTGGGCTGGCATTTAAAAACTGTGCCTGTGTGTCAGGCGTAGTGACCTACAAAGCCAGGCTAAAAAAAGATAATGCAAACAGCTGCTGCTTGGTTTGCTTTTTTCTTTTCCTCTTGCTTTCCTTTCTTAAAAACAGCTTTCCAGCCCCAAAACAGGGCAACCTAAATAAAAGATTCTGAAAATTTATCTTAATTATAGTTTTTAACTAGTGCTCATTAGGTAAATAGACTGAATTTATGTAAGACATTTTGAAAACTGTTCATAAATTCGAAGAGAAAAATTCTTAGTCCGTCAGCATCATTTTACTCCATCACCTCTTCATGCCCAGCTTTTGCTTGTTCTGCTTTAGACCATGTGGCATATTCCTGATAAACTTTCCAACATGTTTCTAGCCTTAGGACTGCTGTGTGCCACTGCAAAATCCTCGTGGACTTGGCGACGTTGCTCAGCTCTGTGGGCAGGTCCCTGCCCCTGTGGCACGTGTAGGGCCAGGCTGTGCTGTTCAGCCTCTTGCTAGAAGGAATGGACAGCTTAGTTTCCATTACTCTGATGTCCTTAAGGACTTTCCTCTGTTCTACCCAACATTATCTGTAGAAATTTTATCTTTGAAACGTGTCTTTTGATCGAAATTGTGTGAAGATACCCCGTGGATATGAGGCTGATGGGAACAGAACTGGTGGAAACTGGACAAGACAGAGGAAAAGACAGATGGAGAGCAAGAACACATAACAATTTCCATGGACACACAGATTCAGTTTCATCTGTATTTCATGAACAGTTTAATACTTTCATGTTGTGTTAAATGTGCAATGCCTCTTATTCTGTCTTGAGAAAGTTGATGAACATTTTGCTGCTTTTCTGGATTAACTGCCATGGGCCTAATCTCCTGTTCTAGGATCATTGCTGTAGTGATATGAGTAACATTAAATTGTTTTCTTGCTCTTCTTTTTGGCTAATGCTTCTACATCTTTGGTAGGTTTCTTTATAAAGAAATCATGATAATTTGAACTTTCCCCAAAGTTGTTTGTAGAGTTTGTATGGAATTGATAGGAATTTCCTTTTACTCTATTGGTAATGTGCAAAATATTTCTATGCAGGTAGAAGAAGGATGGTGGAGTGGAGTACTGAATGGCAAGGCAGGGATGTTTCCTTCAAACTTTGTGAAAGAATTGGAATCAACGGATGATGGAGAAGCACAGGATGCTCTGGATGACACAGGTGGTGTTCTGTTTGTTGCAAACCCTTAGCAAAGTAATTTTTGATTTCTGGTATAATTTGGAGTATTATGGTTAAAGTACAATGAAGTTGTAAAGAATTCAGTCTTCCTAAGAATGGTGTTTAATTTCTTTCTAGAAAGTGTTGATGCTGGGTGTGAAGATATCTGTCCTGCTCCCACTTCACTCATAATAAAATTGCAGTCAAGGCCTTACTCTTGCAAATGTGTGTTATACACTTTATCACTAGAAATTTTACCGTATTCAAAGTTGATATTTTTTAGAATCGGAGATAAAATTATTCCTTTGTTTAGTAGCTTTTTTTAGTCTTATTCTCACAGGCATGAGTTCTCTAAAATAGAAAATTTAAGTGTTTAACCAAGTCATTTGAGAATCAAAACAGTGTGGAGAGCCTCAACTTGAGTCCAGGGAAGGAGACCCTGGTTCTTAGGCCTTAGATTATGTTTTAATATAACAATAAAATGTTTTAAAGGCAGAATTTACATTTGGCTATTCTTTTCTGGCTATGTCTGTATAGCTGGGGCAGAAGCAGGTGCTTTGTGGCTGAGCAGTAGCTGAGTGGTGCCAGGCAGGTCTGTGCTTTACAGGCAATTACTCTGTTGCCTCGAAATAGCACTTCCGAAACATTTCAGTCTGAAGGGGACTTGTGATACGGTATTGCTGGAACAGGAATGTTTTATAGGAGCATCATAACAGGAGTTAATTGCTTCTTAAAGACAGCCGTGTAATGTTCAAGGAAAACAGATTTTTTTTTTTTTTACCTTGTGGTAACGTGCACCCTCATTTACATGGTGTCCAGTACTGATTGCTTCAAACAAGGGCTTGCTCAGACATAGGGAAGAAGAGCCTGGCTTGGATTTTTTTTTTTTAATTTTGTTTTTTTGTAAATTGTGGAAATAATTGCAGTAGCATAAAACAAGTGTTGTTTGACTTGAGCAGTCCCAAATAGCTCAGTAGCTGTCTCCTTGGAGGCCAAGTTCCCTGAGTTTAGTGGGGTCTGGTGCAATGAATTTACAAATGGGTGTGTGTTGGTCTTAATTCCTGAGTAGTGAGATCGGAAAGACTGCACAGTAATTCAAAGTAGTTGTATTTTCTGTCAGTATCTAACAAGTTGGTGTTTTCAGGCCCACATCCCCCAGGGTTATATTTAATGCTCAGTACTTTCACAGTATCTTTTGGTTCCCTCCTCACTCCTGGGAAACGGTAACTTCCTCTAACTCAGCTGAGGTCTTTCAAACGTGCAACCTGGCCTTTGCCCAGCAATGGGATGTTAGCTGTCCTATGAGATATCTGAGGGGGATATAACTAAATAACAAGCATCTGGGTAGACAGAAGGTGAGAAACTGAAGTCAAGAGCAATGTAGCTTCATGGTGCCATCAGAATATCCTAAATTTATGATAGAAGGAAGAGGCTTTAATCTTTATTGCAGTTCACAAGCCTGCATGGGCTGAAAAGAGCTTGACCCAAAAGCTAAAAGATATGGAGGCCATTTTGACTTTGGTTTATAAAAGCTGTCTCTTTTCACATGACTGGCTCTTGGAATTCTGCATTCAAAAATTCTTTGCCTATGTATACTAATTTGTGGACTTTAACTGATTTAACCATAATTTAAAAACTAAAAAAAAAAAAAAAAAAAGGTTGCAAAGCTCTTAACAGCAAAATTAAGTTATTCTCTGAAATAAATTGCTGGGGAGTGGATAAATGCTGTCCCTTAAAACTGAAAGATTAAAAGAATTGTAAGTAGTTGAATTATCCAGCAGTGATTAATTTCCAACAACTATATCTGGTTTGAATGCTTGGAGCATTTTAAGCAATAAGAAAATGTCACTTTGGTGCCTTGAGAGGCATCACTGCCACTGAAACACACTGTGTTTTTCCTGTGGCACTTGAAGCATGTTTGGATTTATTATGGACCTTTATTGATTATTGCTTTCTGTGGCTGTAGCTGTTCAAATGAGAAGCTTTTAAGTGTTGGACTAAAATGCCATTTTCAGAGAGTGCATAAGCAGTGTTTCACAAAACTAATGGTAAACACTGACATTAACAGGCTGTGGAGCCTGAGTGCTAATTGAAATAGCAAGAATATTAGTGAGCTGTTGACTTAATTGCCAGAGTAATCGGGGCAAAACTGGTGTAATTTAAGTTGGTCTTACATTAAATATAAAATGAGAACAAATGTGAGGTGTTACAGCTACAGTGGTGTTCCTAGAAAAGCTCTTTATCAGGAGCATTGCACAAAGCTGTGCTGCTTCCACTTTTTTCTCAGAAGAGCAAATAAATAATTTCAGCTTTTAAACTAGCTTTCCCTTTCTTATTTTATTTTCAGAGCCTGTTTTCAGTAGTCCTACCTCACCTGTGACCTCTCCAGGAAATGGGAGTGAACCTGCATTGGGACCAGCACAGCCAAAGAAAATCCGAGGTGTTGGGTTTGGAGATATCTTTAAGGAAGGCTCAGTGAAACTTAAACCAAGATTATCCAGTAATGAATCAGAAGATAAAAAGCAAGATAAGGTTTGTAGTGGTACATATTGTTCTTTTGGAGTTTCCTGTAAAAATAATTTAGGAGATGTGGAATCTGACCATTATCCTCTCTTGGGGCTCTTGCCTATAAGACAAAACAAAACCAAACTCCTCGAATTTGTTTCACAGTAATCTGTATTTAACATTGATCCAAAAGGTCTATTTAATTGTCTTGGTATTTAAAACATTAGAGACTGAAAACCAAGCTGATACAAAAATTGTCATTTCAGAGCCACGTGATGAAAGACACAATGACATCTCAAACACATCTGCAGTGTGAGGTCTCTCGTAATTCACCTTGTAACAGACTTTATATATAGTCTGGGAGAAGACTGTGAAGTCTACCTATGCAGGTTAAACTTGTCTTTTAAAACAAGGGATATTTTGGTATTTCTTTGTGTTTTGGCTTACTAGGATTTTTTTTCCCAAGTTTTGGCAGATGTTGAGATTGCTGTTCTAGGTCTCAACTGCCATTACCTTCAGTGAGTGCTGCCAAGCTTCTGGCTTCATAAATTACTGGTTGTGTAAGCCTGTAAGCCTGTAAAATGCAGTTCTAGGATTTTGCATCTTCATTCATTTTCTTTCCCCCATTTTTTATGAGTGAGTGGGAAAAGGAGCACTTTTATTCTTTGTTGTTTGAATTTTATTTTGATCTGAACTCGGGAGCGCTCTTAGCTGTTGGAAGCACAGCAACAATGCTCAGTCCTTTAATGGACTTACTCTTCCGAGAACTTATATATGGCTTTTCAGCTTTTGATAAATTTAAGGCAGCTGAGGTATTCTGGAGTTTCAGTTTTGACTCAGGTGATCAATTCAAGAAAGCGTTTGAAGCCTATGTCCATTTCAATTTTTGTTTGTGGGTTATGGTCATTAATGCTGTTTTGCTGAGTGATTTGTTTTCCTCTGCCATGATAATAATTGTAATGGTGTAGGGCAAAAGGTGAGATGAGTCCCTGGGAGGAGGAAGGGGCAGAGGCTTCCTTGAGTGTGTTTTCCCGCAATAGCAATGCTCAGAGCAATGGCATGGTGTGTGTAGTGTTCGTTTCTGGTCTGGCCAGAGCATCAGATGATTTGGAAAAGGTGCAAATGTGTTGCCTTCTGTTTAAAGCTCAGGGAATGTTGTCTCCTAAAGAAGGTGTTGTTTAGAAAAGAAGGTCCATGGCAGACCTTACTGTATCCTTTCAATATATAGATGGAGAGAGAGTTTTTGCTGAGGTCTGTAATGACAGGACAAGGGGCAATCGCTTAAACTGAAAGAGGGGAGATCTAGAAAGAAAAGAGGGGGGAGAAGGAAGATGTTCTTCATGGTGAGGGAGGTGGGGTGCTGGAATGGGTTGCCCAGACCAGTTGCGGTTGCCTCATCTTTGGAATTGTTGAAGGCCAGACTGGATGGGGCTTTGAGCAGCCTGTTTCTGTGGGAGGTGTCAGTGCTCATGGCAGGGAGTTGGAATTGGATGGTCACCGAAGGTCCTTTCCAACTCAAACCTTTCTATAATTCTGTGAAGGCACATGGATTCTCCTCATTTCTCTCCTGACTTTGTCCCTTGATGTGGCAGTCTGTGCAATCACTACATCTTGATGTGAATGCTGTTAGAGAAGGTTTTCAGGACCTAGCTTTGAGTTTGCTTTCTTGTCATGAGATTGATCATTCAAAAGGGTGTTTCCTTTCTTTCTGCGTTGTACTTGGGAATATAAAGAGCATATCCAAACTCTGTGCAATTAATATGAAGTCTGCTTAGACCTTTTGAATTGTTCTATTTGACTGTGTATAAGCAATAAAATATGCTGGTGCTGTGCAGTTTTGGTTGGCCTATCTGGAAAGGTCTTGTGGGCCATTTCTCAGCAAAAGAGGAAATGAAGTGAGAAAACAGTTTCGCATAATGTCAAAAAAATAAACATTTTAGTTTAGCACTTAATATTCCACTTACACTTGTTGCCAAAGTCATCCCAAAGGTGGACAGGCTTACAGAACAACATGGAGAGCCCAAGGGAGATAATTCTTATGAAGGTCTTGTGAAAATAGATGGTTTCCTTGGATTTGTGCTTCACTTGTTTTGGGATTAGCTTATGAAATGCTGGGAGAGCATTGTATGTCTTTTAAGGCAGTAAAGAAAAAAAAAAAAAAAGCTGTGTAGAGGAGAGAGGGCTCTTTTCCCTTGGAAAATTCAGAGGCTGTTCAGCACAGGAGGGCTGAGCACTGATGTACCTGAACTGCCCTAGAGTGTATACGCTGCTGCAGGAGATCATTCCAGCTCTCCCAGCATCCCGCCTGGGCTCAGGCTATTTATACCCTGTCTGCCTAAACTTCCTCTCTTGCTCCTAATTGCATCTTACGTTGGAAGAGGGAAATGGAGACAACTATTTCCATGTTGGAGGTGTTTAATCTCAGAGGTGGGTTATTTTAGTGCTTCCTTCATATACCATTCTGGAGAGAGTTAAATTGCATAGGTACTGCAGGAACATCCCAAGTGACCGTGGCTTCCTCTATGGTGTGTCAGAGGCACCAAGCACCAGCCTAAGGCTTTGTCTGGTTCTAAGGAGAGTAAATCCAGTTTCTCTGACAGTAGAAGATCTGCAAAGTTGAACTGTAGATGAAAATGAGCAGAGTAACTAAAGGCAGTGGGATTTTTCACATCAGTAGCACTGTTAGGGCTGCTCAGGTAAGTACTGACTGTGAGATCATATTCTGTGTTTGTAGCTCTTTGGGTGTGAAGAAGTGGATGCAGCTGAAGCTGTCAGAATCTGCCTGGCAGCTCAGTAAGTTTCTGACGGGAAAAATAAAATATTCTGTCATTTATTTTGGTTAGATATTAACTCTGAAACTTGTGGCAATGCCTCTGTGTTTTTTCAGTCAGGAGAAATCTCTAGTGATGCTGAACCTGTTCTGTACAAATTGCTGAGAGTGAAGGGAAGCTGGGATGGGTTTTCATGTTCTCTTTCATTTGTTGGAGTGGTTAAAAAATGCTTGTCTGAGGTGGTGTATGGCTGGTGAATATCCCTGCCTTATTCTACTGTGAAGTAAGCATGGTCAGCAAGATACTCTGAGCAGAGCTGTTAAATAATTGCTTCTGTTATGTGCTGGAGGGGGCAATATTCAGGCTAATGGGAGAATAGCACCTGGAGCTGCTGAAATACAATTGCTAAAGTATATTTGGCTATATCCTGAGATCAGCTTCCAGTTTGAAAGCTGTGCTCTGTCAACCCAGTAGATAAACTCTAATTGCAGTGTGTGTAATGAAGTAAATACAGTAAGCTAAGTGCTTAATGGGAAAGCTCATTGAATTTCTTGGAGATGGTAATTTGCATTGTCTGAGCTAATGAAAAACTGAATGTGTTCTGTAGCCTAATCAAAAACAAAACTTGAGAGAATTTTTGTTAACAAAGTTCTTTTCTCTTCATACAGCCATCACCTAACCATCCCCCTGGAACAAAGTTAATTCATTTTCCCAGTGTAACAAAAACTGAAAACACACCTGAAGTAATAAAATCAGAAGCTGAAAGTAAACCAAAAGGTAAGGCTGATGGATATTTACATCTGTTACGTGGTAGTCCTTTCTTATGAACTATTTGGTTTGTCTCTCTTTTTTTTGTGTTAAAATCTAAAACGTCTGTGTGTACTGGAGTTTTGTATAATGTTCTGTACCTTTGAGGAGTTATGCAAGTGCAAAAATGTCTAAAGGAATTTTTGCTTACATTTCTGTAGAAAAAGAATCAAAAACATTTGTAGGATTGTCTCCCAGAACAAAATAATGCTGGGGCAGGAACTTCTATTGCAACAGTCCTTTTGCATTAATTTTCTGTTGACGTGTTGAAAGGGATTTACTTTCTGCCTGGTTTTATTCTGATGGAATGCTGGAGACCTATTTCCATGGAACAGTCTCCCAGCACAATTTCTGTCCCCAAGTTACACAAATTACTTTGCAGGCTCAGGATTTTCTGTGGAGGTGGCAGCATGCATCAGAAAGTTGGTGTTTATGTTGTGTTGAGGTCTGTTCCCTTGATAATCCAGTTCCATTGTGGTTCTGTTTATACCGCTTTTTTATTTTTCTTTTTTTATTATCTCTTAAGAATTTATGACTTCATTTAGCTGTCAAATTGCACATTTTTATCTAGAGAGATATTTTTAAGCTAACCCAAAACATGTTGTGGGAGTGCCAATCCCATATAAAAAACTAACTTCAATTATGTAATGTGTAGACAGCTCATTTCCCCAGTTTTAGAGCAGACGTTTTCTCAACTTCTGTATTGTAATTTTAAGTATATTTTTGTTTTATGTGGAAATACCTTATTTTGGTGTGTTGTTTCCTATGGAATGCATAATTTGCAGAAATAAAAAAACTGCAACATCTTGCTTTTAAGACCATTCCAGTGCTATTGCTCTAAGAACGAGCAAGACAATGTGCAGCCCTGAGCATTGTGAAATTTAACTTGTGTAAAACTTTGCATAAAAATTAACCCAACTCTGCCTAGAAAAATTCCAAACATTCAATGCTGGACACCCAAAACATTCAGTATTTAGCTCCTTTCATAGTTTCAGATGCATCTCATACTAAAAGCATGAAAGTTGGACTAATCCTGTAGCCATGCTGAGTCTCTTTCTCAGAGAAACAAATATATCAGAGAGGAACTTAAATATGACAGTAATAGAAACTGTAGGAGAACATCAGTAGGTAATACCTATAAACACCAAATAAGAACATCTTATAACCTTAGGAGGAAAGCTTGTTTTTCTTCCTTAGCGTTTTATTTAAATATAGACCATAGTGTAGTTTATGTGTCTCATCCTCAGTTTTGAGAGACCCGGTTTTAAAATAAACTGTGTTCATCTGTTAGCAGATGAGCACAGATCTGTGAAATGTTTAGACTAGGGTGGCTTATTTTGCAGTGAGGTTCTTCTGGTTTTGGAAGCTTGTTTTGGCCTCTGGTGCAAGCATATAAAAATATTTTCTTTAAAAAGTAAAATAACCACAATTTGACCCCTCTTTCCCCCAATTATGTTAGGATGCAATATCTATGATTCCTGCTGCTCTATTGAGACTTTGGAAAAGACTTATTTTAAACTAAGTTCTCTTAAAAATATTTACTGAAATTTAAATGCTGTAAAGTTAAACTGGAGTCTTTCTTAACTACTGGCAGAATAGCAGGCTCACAAAATATGATGCTAAAGAGGCAAATTGTAGAAACTCCTGTCTTATGTGTCTGGGTTTCCTGGTGGTGCTGATGCTGGGGTTCCCAGCCTGGCAGATGGGGATGTGGGCAGGGTGCAGGGCTCCCTGTCTCCAGCCTTCCTGGCAGCTGGAGCAGAGTGGGGCATCCCTTTTCTGGAGCTGCTTTTTGTCTACTGTGGGACTCAGTCTAGGTGAGGAGGGGAGAAGTGCTTGGAGGAGGAGAGGAGGTAAAGGATTATACTGGCCAACTCCTCAGGCAGTAAGGAAATGCGTCTATTTTTACAGAACCAGGATGTAGTGAAATGTATTACACTCACTCATTACTACTGATGAAATCCTTGAGTTTGATAGATATTTGTAGTGTACCTGTTGAATTTTTTTTTTTGAGTCAATGTGTGAATTTTGGGCTTTAGATCTCAATTTAAACATTCATCTCTTTGGCGTAGTTCTTACATTTTTGTAATTGTTCATTAACCACAATATAGTCAGACTATGGCTGAACATTTTTGATTACTAGATAAGACATCAAAATAATACAAGTTCTTGTAGCTAAGATTACTCATGTGGTTACATATCTATGTACATACATACATCTCTATATAACTACCTCTTTAAGCTTGGCATACTTTGGCATTTTAACATAGTGGTTGTCACTGGTTTTTATTTGTGAATACAATTTGTGCATTTTTAAACTAAAGATGTGTATCTTGATTAAACGAAATACAACAACAGGAAAAAGGTTAGACTGCAACTGATTTATTCTCTTACCTCCCAGAAAAAGCTGTAATTAAGAATTGCAGATGATTCTGTGATTCTGTGGCTTGATGTTGTGCTGCTCTAACTGGAGGGTGATGCAGCTGCTCATTGTGGTGTCAGTGCCAAACACCTGATAGGTTATGGCAGCACCTAAAGAGTCCTTTTTGTTTGCTTCCCCTTTCTTAGTGTGTCAGATGCAGAAGTCCAACCTTTTTATCTGCTAAATTATTTTAAATGTGCTGGGGTTAAAAAGTCTATGTTTAAGTATTTTGGCCTTTCTCATGGTTGCTTTTGTGCCAGTGTGGGAAAGGAAAACAAATCCTCTTGCTTTTCCACCTGAATTGTTACCACAGTTTAAAATGGATTAGTTTTGAACTGTACCAGATAGAAAGAAAAGAATTATTCTTTCTGCTTTTGCAGAAGAGGCTGTGGCTGAGTTGATGGCTCAGATGAGCTCTGATTTCAGGTGCTCAGCCAAGGAATGCCTTTCCTTCAGTTACTTGGTTTCATGGCACAATTTCTGAAGTCTGCTGCTTGAAATTTCTGTCGTTGTGCATGTTAATAAAGAATGTCACTTAAAAACAACTGCCTGTATTTAATTAGGATTACAAATTTGAAGTTTAGATCAATTTTGAGAAAATACATACAAACTCTAATAAGCTTGAAACCATTTTTGTCTAAAGTAGCTCAAAATTGAATATATAAATGCTGTGGGGAGGGTTAGATGGGCTGTTACAATTTTAAGTGTTATACTTTTAACTCCTCTTTACTCCCTCTGAAATCAGAGGGCTTGAATTAATTTGCTCTTGTGAAAAAAAATGTTTTGGGGCTTATCCTTCTGACTTCTCAAAGATTTATTTCCTTTGCTCAATAAATATATAATCTTATTTTTCCTGTGATTTGGACATTCATAAAGCAGTCTCAGGTGGCTGGTCTAGAAGGGAAGTGTGATTATAGTGTGAATTTCTCAGCTCTCTGACAGCATAAGTGAGCTGTTATTATGAGTGTTACTACCCATGGTACCCAGATTAATTGTGCTCCTCTGTTCCAGCCAAGGAATATTGCAGGACAATATTTTCCTATGATGGCTCGAATGATGAACTCAGCTTTAAAGAAGGCGAGATCATTCAAATAATCAGTAAGGTAAGAAAGTTTGATCTCCTTTGGCTGTGTGTATGGCTTTGGTGAATTTTGTATAGGGAGGTTGTGTGTGAATTGAGAACCAGAAGGGTCTTTTGGAGTAGATATTCTTTTAGCCTGATTTGTCTCGTGTGAGAGTCAATTCTGTGCTTCTGCACTTGGTGGAGATACAGATGACTTCAAAGATTGTTTCAGAGCAGGAGGTTGTCTTGGAGTTCTCAAAGGCCAGTGGGACTGGTGTACACTCAGTACCAAATGCCTTTTCAGTGAGGAAGTGGGAAAAGCTTTACAAGCAGCCCCTTTACCTTCAGAAACAGTTCTTTTTCCCTGGTGATTCAGAATAACCGTACAGAAATTAATGATACTTTCTGGCTGTAAGAGAAACATGATTATTTAGTTGAATGTTCTCATTTGTGTCGAATTCTGAAAGCACCTTTTTGATGCATCATCTTGTTGCAGAGATGGTTCTAAACAGGAAATGAACCTACCCATACTTAATTTTCCTGCACTACTCTGCAGTCCTTTGTTAGTTTATATGCTGCTATATTAAGGAATAATGACTTTCCTAAAAACAGTGGAATGTTTCATCTTCAACTTTCACTCAATTGCGGAAGAAAACTTAACACATTTTTCTTTATTAAAATATTAATTTTATGGAATTAAATAATTGATATTTTTAGCATCACTGATCATAAGTACAGTGGAAAAGAGTAGTTATGGAAGGCTCTTTTGTAAACACAGCAGCTCTTGCCCCATCTTCACTCAATCTCTTGCCTCTCTGTCTTTTTAAAACAATTTACCCCAAGCACACACTGGTCCAAAGTGGAGCTGAGAAGAATTGTCCAGAGTGAGTGGCATCCCTGCCCATGTCAGGAGGTTTGAACTGGGTGATCTTTCAGGTCCCTTCTAACCCAAACCATTGTAGGATTCTGTGATTTTTTTGGATCTGAGGCACAGAGGAAAGCTGTTATTTATGCTGCTGAAATATAACATGGTACTTTCTGTTATAGACAAAGGCCTTGATCCAGTAACATCATGTAATGGATTTCTCTGCCACTTAATTAATTACCCATTATTTTATTTTCTTTTGTCATAATATGGTTATGTTTTCTCTCAGTGGGGTATATTCTTATGCTTCTTCACCCTTTTCAGACCAGTGGAGCTGATCCATCACATCAGAATCACTTCTATTTAGTAGAATTGTGTGTCATGCCAATAACACTTGAAGTATTTACTGAATAACTTGCTGGTCAAGGAAGCTGAGAAGATCAAATGTTGTGTGTTAGGTCATAACTGGGTTTATGTACTTTCCTTCCCTTTACAGATCTTATCCTTATACCCTTATCTTATATGATGTAATATAATTTCATCCTGCATTTTAGAAAACAAACAAAAACTGACCAAACCTGTTCTGATCTGTAGCTGTTTCCCCTTGTTAAGTTGGCCAATTTCAGACAAACAATTACTTTAGGTTGTGTGTAAAAGGGGAAAAAGTTGTTGTGTAAGTGTATCTGTTCTGGGCAAGAAGTAAATATTGGTTGAAATGACATGTTGTTTATTTTAGGACACTGGAGAGCCAGGCTGGTGGAGAGGAGAGCTCAATGGTAGAGAAGGAGTCTTCCCAGATAACTTTGCTGTTCAAATACAAGAGTCTGATAAAGACTTCCCTGTAAGTTCTTACACCTATTGTTTAGTATCACAAAAAGGTATTGATGAAAATGCAGAGAATAAAAGAGGTCACAGTACATTACACTGCTTAAAATATTACAGTTGTGGCAGTTTTAACTTTATCTCGACCTAGCTGTCTAAAAGAAGAAAGATGAAAGGTTAACCTTCGCGTTTAACTTGTCCATAAATACTAAGGTGAGGCATGTTTTTTGAGATGAACTCTAATTAATGAGGATGATGAGGTCATTTAGAAAAGGGCGTAGTTCTGATAGCATGGTGTTACATGTTACTGATTACTGAATTAAACCCTTACTGTTTAGAAAGGAGATAAGCTGTTGGTTTTTTCCATCTCAAGTGCTTAAGTAACTGTAATTACAAAATGCTGAGTGACCCCTCTGGGTCTGACTGGGATTTTTCCATGTCAAAACTTGCAGTAGGCTGCAGTATATGAAGGATATTTTTTGGGTGGGATTTAGAAATATTTTTTCACCATCTCATATACTAACTTGTAGAAATTAATGTTTTCATGTGGTACTCATTGATCTTATAATTTTCGTCCTAATTTTAAATTTTTTTAGTTGATATTTGTGTGATGTTTTGGTTCTGTCACGCTTTTGTAGCAAAGACGGTTGTGTTAATTCCCAAATGTATATCAACCCCAGGTGGAATGGATTCAGCTCCAGATCAGGAGTTACTAATTTATCATTTATCCTGAGTTGCCTCACACACACAGAAACCTACCCATCCCCAGTCGGAATTTTCTTTTCAGATGGATTCTCAGCTGTGCAAGGGTGGCATAAATGCCATAAAATACAAGAAGAGAGGGTAGGTAGGGTTGCTGTTTCACAATCCTGAATTGTTTCCTACAAGAGATGGGAAAAAACATTCTTTTACCATAAACAGCATTTCCTTGCTTTGATCCTTTATTCAGCTTTGTGTGCAGTGTCTCAGCACACGGATTCACCTTGCACTGAGCAGCTTTGAGGTTCAAGGCATTGGGTGGCTGGTGATCATAATCAGCTATTTGATACTGACTTCATAAAAACACAGAGCAGAACTGTATAATGGCAAGTTAATGCTGAACTCAGTTTAATTGTTTTTGGTATAGGCAGCAATTCTGCACAGCTGGATAATGTAGTTACTTCTTTGGGAAAGAAAGAAAATAGAGTCTTGTTACTTAAGTTCACTCGCTTTTGTGTTCTCTGAAACCAGAGAAAGAAATTGAATATGGGTTCTCCTGCTTGCTTAATTACATTTCACATGTCAGAATAAAATCTTGCTGCATTAAAAAGAGCTTATTCAATAGCTGTAGGGGCACAGAAGTGAAATCTATCCATAGCAACTGTTTCAAAAATACCCATAGCAAGCTGTTTTTGGAGGGGTTGTGTTATGTTAGACTGAGCCTGTATGGTTTCAGCAGTGCCTGTGTGAAGAACAAGTGGCTTTGCAGGCTTTTGTATCGTTGCATCAGGGAATCTTGTCCTTAGTGCAACCAGAAAGGCCCCTCTTCTACAGAAATTTCAGGAATCACATTCTGAGGATGAGTGGTTGAGATCTCTTCTGAGAGATGCCAGTCTCCTTTCAGTAGGAGAGAGGTTCAACCTCAAGTGTATCAATTCAAGCAAAGTGAAAATGATGAGTGACTGTTTCAAAATAGTAATTTCAGTGTACAAACTTGCGTTATGATACTTTGTACATTTTTAATGGCTGGCGTAGTTTGTCCATCTTTCCCACTTAAATACAGTGACGAGGGAGCTCAAATCAATGTTCTTCTTGTAACTGCAGTCTTTGAGACAAATGCTGCCAGCGCCTATTCTTTTTACCTTACATTTGTAATGTAAAAGTCAATTAATTGAAGCCATTCCTCTGATACTTAATTTAGAAATCTGTTTTTAGTGAAAATGAACAGTTTTTGGTTCAAAAAATTACCTGGTTGCTCTTTAAAACTGGTATTGTACTAAGATTGAGGTTTACATAATGAAATTAAAATTAGTGTGATCAGAGAAATTATTTGAACTAAAAAAGATGAAATTCTTGGGTTTTAATTCTTTTTTCCCCTGTTTATGCACATTGCTGAAGTACTGATTTCATTAGAACAGACCTGAATTTTGTTCCTGAATTTTTGTAACTGGTTGTCTGGGAGATATCAGAGGAATTGTTCCAGGTCTTTGTGTTTCCTGTCTGTGAATTGATTGCCTCCTTTGTGAAGTACTTTGAAATCAGCTAGTAAACAAGCTCCACGTTACATTATGTAAAACAAAACACAAATGAGGCTGTCTTGGATACGGAGAATATCTGTTTGCTTGCTTGTTTGACTTTGATTTTTTCCCCTTCATTTTGCAGAAGCCAAAGAAACCTCCACCTCCACTTAAAAGTCCAGGTATGTAGTATATGTATGGTGGTCTGAGAAAATACTAAATTTCAGAAGCAGTGCATGACTTCAAAAAAAAATTCAGAAGTAGCTTTTTATTTCCTAGTAATGTACCCATAGTCACACTTTGAGGTTACTTTTCATACTTTATATGTTTTGCTGCTGCTGTATATTTTTCAAAATTATGATGGAGCCTACTTGGGAAACACTGTAACAATGACTCACCGTTTTCTGGGCTCAAGTTGAGTGTTTATAAATGGCATTACACTCCTTGTAAAAGAGAAGACACAACTTGGAGTGAGTCTTATTTTTAGTTAGTGAGCAACATAATTAAAGCTCTTCAAGAAATATCTATGGTTTGCTTTTGCATTCAGTTGCAAGACCTGAATTGCCAACTGGAGAGAAGAAATTCCTTTCTTTGAGGCCTGAAGAGAAAGGTAAGGACAGTTTTCTTTGTGGTGACTTGGCTGCTCTGGCAACTGGCTCTCTGTTCAGGAGCCATCATACAAACTCTCTTGATGCCATCTACTGAAGTTGTCACGTCTGTGATGTTACAGAAATATCTTTGGAGTGGTTAGAAGAACTGCTGCAATCCTTTGAAATGTTTATGTCTTGTTATTGCATTATATTCTGAAAGCTGGTTATTGCACTGCGCAGTAGCATAGTTACTATTAAATTCGTGAGAGGGTAGTTCTGTGACAGTGGCTGCAGTTTTGAGCAGCAGTGGTAAGTTATTAGAAAGGCAAAGGTTAACTGCTGCAAAAATCAGTCTGATCAGAAGTATTTTGAAAGCACTGTAAAGAACAGGTACAACACTCCTTAGATAGATGGTACAGTCACAATACTCAGAAATAGAGATTTCTTGTCCTGTTAATTCTTGCTATATTCCATGTTTTCAAGTTCCACTGAATTTGGAGACATTTACTGCTTCATTCTTAAAATTTAAAGGACCCTTTTTTCCAGAAGCAAAGCTACTGTTGTCACCCAGACAGATTTCTAAAAGGCTTTGTTCCATGTTTGAAGAACTTGCCAAGTGAAAATGTTTGATTGTGTTTAAAAGTGAGAAGCTTAAACAGAAGTGTTGGTTGGGCCTTGCAGAAGGAGCCCTGAAGCTCCTGCAGCTTAACCAAATTACAAAACCACTCTGTCTTGTGAGTGGTGAACTGTGGCTGACCAGCATTTCTACCAATGAGGCTGCTGATGAGTTTCTTGGCTTCCTTGGGCAGTTTTTATTACCCTCATTTTAACAAGGCACCTTCTGAGGTATTGAATATGAAAAATACTTGTTGAAGTCAGTTCTGTTTGTTCTATATGTGAGCAAACCAGTAATTTTTATCTGTTGGAGCAGTATCTTCCGGTGTGAATTGAGATCAACTGTATGATTCCAGAAATGTTGATCACCTGGTTCTTTTTAAATTCTTCTAAACTGTACCAAGTTTAATTTTAAACTGGTTCTGTTTGGACTATAGTATCAATCTTTGCATAGTTGAGCTCAACTCTTCATGGAGGAATATAGGAAAAAGTACTGAGTGACAGCATCCAAAAAACGTAGGAATGTGAAATCTTCTATAAAATTACATTAGGTAGAGAGCCCTCCTTTACTGAGCTACAGGAAATGATGGAGGAAAAATTTGTCCTGTATTCAGTTGCAGATCAGGTCATAAAAATTACTTTTTTAGATAGCACTAGTGTTTTACTGGAAGATATGTCCATTTATCAGTGCAGTTGTACTTGTGGAAAAATAGCCATGTTAATACTAGTAATTAAACATATTAAGTATGAAATTGTTCTGTAATTAATTCTCAGAAAAAAATCACTTATTTAGCAGCTCTAATCAGAAGCTGTCAAACCATGTCATTTTTTATATGCCTGTTGGGAGACTAATAAATCTGCCTTTAATTGCAATCAAAACTTGATCAAAAATTGAAAGTAGTGTTTCTATAAGTATTTCTGTATTTATACTGAAGGACACTTAATGGTGTCATGTAGAAATTTTTGTCCAGCGTAAATGTCTTCAGATTTGTATCTTTTATTTCCGTTACTAAACTGTTCATTTTTAGCCAACACTCTTTTTCATTGAGGAGCCAAATCCAAAAAAGACAAGTCATTTTGTCCAGCAGAAATGCCCAGTTTCTGTGCTCATGGTGAACCTTGGCCTTTGGTATTAACTTTTTCCACTTAGCTATAGACATTTTTTATGTTCAGATTTTGAGTGGGCGTATTAGAAGGGAGAACTGGCAGATGAGAGTTCAGGAATAGGGTTCGATGACAGCATTTTTTTCTGCCATGTTTATGGACTCACTTATTTTTGAAAGCAAAAGGGGTAATTCTCAGCTTGTGCCCAGCATAGCTTCAATAAAGGCAATTGATCTGCAGTTAGTACTGGCTGGTCGTTGGGTGTTTAAAACTGGAAATGCTGTGTATTGGGTGGGGAGGCAGGAGTGGCTGGCGCTGCTGCTGGGCTGCTTTACACAGAGCAGGCAGCCCCACCGTGTGGCAAATCCTTCCACTGCTTCAGCATCCTGCATTTTTAACTCCGTGCTGACACTGCAGGAGGATGGCAACCAGTTTGTTTTTTGCTCATTATCTCCTCCTGATGTTCAAGTGCCCCAAAGCAGGAAGACAGTTCTGCCCCTGCACAATGCTTTTGACAGAAGTATCTCTAGGATCTGTTTACTTCCCAATATTCCTGGGAAAGAACATTGGCTTCTTCCCGTTGCAGGGTTGGAGGGCTGATGCTCAGTGGCTGCAGGGCTTGTCCGAAGGAAATCAGTCCTAGACCTGGCAGTTCAGGCACTCTGGTGGCATAGAGCTGAAGCAAATACCCAGCCCTGCTCCCAGATCCATAGCATATGTAAACATTTTACACCAGATCAATACTTGGTTAAAAGCAGATCACAGGAGGGGAGGATGGGGAGAATCAAAAGCTGAAGGTCACTCTCTCCATCCCAGTTTGCTGATCTACTGCCCTTACAGGGCAGTAACTGTAAAGAACTGTAACCCCTTGCTGTAACCTAACAATTATTTTTTAAAATCCTCAATACTTCATGTATACTGAACTGTGGCATGGTTTTACAGGGAAAAGTAGAAGGTTTGCTCTGGCTGTCCCACAGGGTAGAGTTAGGACACAAGGGTTGAAACCTATTCAACTATTGCTTCTAAAGCAGTGTGAATTTTTCAGTGTCCCGTGTGTTGTATGTCAGCTCCTCTGGACAGGATTCAGTTAGGTCATACAGTCATTGAACAAATAAATGCAACTTTTTATTATCCATACCTAATTTCTATCTATTTGTAGGAAGGTAGACTTTAAAGAAAATAAATTCTGCTATTCAGATAAAAACTCATTTCTCTCCCCCCTTTTTTCCATAGATAAATTACGCTACTTTTATGTAAGAAGTCTAGTTACAACAAAATGAAAAACCCTACCTCTTTAAAAGGAAATCAAATGAATTCATAGAAAAGACAAAGCAGTACAAAGACTTTTGGTTCTTAGCTGTCATTTGCAGTGCAATAATGTGAATGCATAATTTACTACTACTGTTTCATGTTAGTAGGAACATTTCTCTGAGATAAATCTTTTTGAGCTCAGGTAAGTAGTTTGTGTTTTGATAAGGTATCATTTAAGACACTTGCCTATATATTTTTCATTTTGATCTTCAAAGAAGGTATTTCTGACAGCAGTTGCTTTCTAATTGATTAGCAGTGTAAGAATTCTAGACAACGTGGCATTTTTAAAATGTGACTTCCTTTGTCAGATGAAAAAGGAGCTTTGGATCAGAAGCCTTTGAAGCCACAAGCTCCTCAAGTACCACCCAAGAAGCCTATTCCTCCAAGCAAGACCAACAGCTTACTGAGAGCAGGGCTCCTGCACCCAAAACGTCCGGACAAACCTGGTTTGCCATCATCTGCATCCAAGTCAGTATGACTTAAACTGCAGACACCAAGTATATTCAATTTGCTTTCTTGTTTGATCTTCCTTCATGGATGAGTTGGGAAGAAATGTGTGCCTTAAGGGTGAAAAGGATGCAAGGATAAGTTTTGCCTTACACCTCCCTGTGTCTTAGTTCTCCAAGCCTCTATCAATGTGAACTTAGACCTTTCAAATCCTTAGAGACATTGAATCCATCTCAGAGCCAGGATTAGAGCATAACTGACCATGGGGCAGATGAAGTTGCTCATCTGGGGGCTGCTGTAGCTACAGTAACAGGGTGCAATAAAAGAATGTGGGCATGGCCCTTGAGAATTATTGTTGTTGAAAAAAACCCTGAAAACTTGAGCTGCCTCAGTGGCCAAGGCTGGAGCACTTTGTATAGGGTGAGATAGGTGGAAAGGAAGAACTGAGCACAGGGAGTACCTGTGCTAAAGGTGCTCACTGGGGTCATGTCTGCTTCTGGGGAAGGAAGCACTTACTACAGAACATTCAGGTTCTCCACTCTTGAGCCTTCTCAGTTGAGTTACTGGATAAATAGGGACAAATACTTCTAGATCCACTTAATTTTTTTTTTCCTCATGAATTTGAAACTTTCACTAAGGCCAATTTTGCATCCATATCATACAATCTCCCACACATAGACTTTTCCTTTCTGTCTGCATTGAAGTATTTGCTAGACCCTTACCAGAACTGTAAACAAATTGCTGATGGGTAGCTGTCCCTTTGGGATGTTCAGTTGGCTTGAAAGAACCATGAGAAAGTGAGGTTGTGATACACTTGCCTTTTGCAAATAAAGCAGATAGCTGCTACAACAAAGAGCTTGCACTTTAAATACCTTTTCAGTATAGAATTGTGCTATATTCACTTGGTATTTTGGAGACTTCCCCAAGTAAAGATTATTTTTTTTTAAAACCACAAGTCATATTCTGTTCCAGCTTAGAAAATAATTATTGCTCTAAAGGGATGCACATGTGCAGTTAAATAGAGGTCTGTACTAAGCTGTAGGCCTTTAATAATTGAAACCTTTAAATCTTAAAGATACTTAAATGTCTGAGAGTTTTTAACATTGTTTTAGGAAGATCAGGCAGCTGTCTCTTTTCCTACTGCAGTAAAGCTTACAAATGGAGGCTTTGGGAGGTGAACTAATGAAAAGGACACAGTTTATATATGGCCAACCAGGTGATCAGGCCTGGTCAGCATGGGTTTGTGATGGCAAGAATTGTAAAGGAAAATGTTGCCTATTCTTTTTTATTTCTTTTGGTGGGGGTTTTACTACTTTGGATTTCTTTGTTCTTGTTCTTGAGGTTTTTTTGTCTGTGAATGATGTGAGCAGATATGGAATGAATGCATAGTAGAACAAAAGCTACAGGGTAGCTTTTTGCATATCCAGGAGGAAATAATTTGTTCATGTCAGCCTTTTTTCCTGTACAGGAAGATTTCTTTCATGTGAAGGAGTCAGTTTCTGAATTATTTCAAGAGGTATTAGTGAAAATGTTATTCAGCTCACCTGTTTTCTGAAGAGTAATATTTTGGACTGAAGTGCCAAAGTGTGTCCTATAGTAAAAGTTGTGGATTATTTTCACATGGGTTTTGTGCACATCTGACAACTCTGCAAGAGCTGGGACAGAAGAACTGGCTTTCATAGGAGTAGAATTGATCTCCAAAAGCCTTGATTTTAAAACAAGGCTTCAGAAAGTGATAAAATCTACCATAATTTTTCAATTTGCTTCTAATTCTTGGTATGTTTCCCTTTTAAACTATTTCATCTCTTGACTAGGTATGTTTTGTCTTTCTTCTCTTACCATAGAACTAATGGAGAAGTTGTTACCCTTCGACCAAAATCTGAAGTTGAGCCAGTAGCAAAACCAAAGTTAGACTCTGAACCATTGCCACTCAGACCAAAATCGGTAGAGGTAGATTCACTTGTGGTAAAGAGCTCTAAAGAATCAGGTAAGAAAAGAAATGTTCTTTTGGGCCTTTCTGTTGGGATTGTTGTGGTTTACAGGGTTGGAATAAGCTTTTTGAGTGATTTACTCAAAATGCCACTGCGTGCATTTGTGCCTGTGTATTTTTTAGAAGTGCTGTAGGCAGCTGAAGGTAAGAGTCAGGAGAGGATGAACAGATGTCAGCAGGATATTTGCAGGTTGCTGCTGAGCTCTGGGTTGTGACAGTGGGCAGGAAGGGAGACAGAGATAATGGTTTGTTCTTCTAATTTGAAAGCTTGTTTTTTTTTGCTGGCACTTTTGAGTTTTTATGAAGTTGTTTTCTTAATGGCTGGTTCAGTTTGTTCTGCTCTTGCAGTTCAGATAACTTTGCTTTTCTAGCTAACTTGAGAATTCTTAGTAATGCCATTACCTTTGGCCTCTTGTGATTTAGTTCAGAGCTATTCTAGAGTTTGACTTTATCATACCTTAAATTGGGGCCTTAAAAAGCATGGAGCACTGTACATTTGAATTCCAGGCTTATGGCTTTGTTAAAGCACCTTGAACCAAACCTGGCATCTCCTTAATTTGAAATATATCCAGTAAAACCCTTGATAGTGGTTAAAGCACCCACATTTAATGATCAGAATCTCTGAACTACTGTATTGATACCATTAGCCCTTTGCTGACAGTGCAACTGATACCAGACTTCTGTGTGTCACTTAGGCAAAGATCATCTGCTGTGGGCATATTTTTCGAAACTCTAAAATTATTTTTATTTTATGATTAACCACTTGAGGAAAAGCTGTAGTGAATTATTCCTGTGGTGTTCATTTTGCATATCTCAAATGCAACTTTTTGTCTCAGAAAATATTTTAGTAATAATAAATTTAAAAATACTATAAATATATTTATTTATTTTTTAAGGCAAACTATGACATTCTGGTTGTAGAATAGTTGGTCCAAAGTATAATGAATTCATCTGGAAGATAAAAACAATGCATTAAAAGAACTGAACCAGTTTATGAATAGAAAAGAAGACTCGAGGCTTTTTTCATTGAGCATGTTAAAACATGCTTTTTAAGTGTAAATGCTTTATATGAGGAAAGGTTAGTTCATGTATGTCTTTAATGCAGAAATTACACTACTCAGATTAGATACTAGAAAAAATTCTTTACTGTGAGGGTGCTGAGGCCCTGGCACAGGGTGCCCAGAGAAGCTGTGGCTGCCCCATCCCTTTAAGTGTCCAAGGCCAGGTTGGATGGGGCTTGGAGCAACCTGGGATAGTGGAAGGTGATGATCTTAAAGTTCCCTTCCAAGTGAAGCCATTCTTTGATTATCAGCTCTCTAGCTAGTATAATAAATTCTATGATTATCTCAGGGTTGTGCTAGATGTGTTACTCTATAGCACAGTATCATTTAACCTCAGCAAAAACTCCCTATGGAAACAGCTGGAATATCTTTTTGTTTTTTTTCTTAAGATTCAGTTACCTTGACATCTTGAATAACCAGGGTGGCAGGCAACATAGTACCTGTGCTATCAGGTATTCATGTATATATTACAACTCAGAATATTCTGTGATAGAAAAAAATAATTTTATACAGATTTAGAAAAAAAAAGCTATGAATTTTGTTTTGCTAACGTAAGTTTTTACAGGCTTACGGAGAAATTAAAGATTTTAATGCTTAGATGGGGCAGGGCACAGGGGTGCACAGCAGGCTTATGGGAGAGGTCTGTTCAGTTCTGTTTGGTGCACAGCAAGCAGAGGAGGCTCAGGCAGTTCATGTGGGGCTGCAGCTCTGACAGGGTCAAGGAGCTGCAACTGAAGGAGAGTTTCAAAAATCCTCTGTTTTGTTGAACTGACATTCCTTAAAACAGTCTGCAAAAGTCACTTCTACTACCCTTGTGAAAAGGGACTGATCCAAACTCCTGTCAGTAAAATGTAATGAATCTCATGCTCTATTTCTCTGTATATATTCTGCTGCTAAAGACATAATACCCTGTGCAGCCAAGGCTGTATAAAACTATAAAAAAAAGATGTTGGGTCCTTATATAGAGTTTAAGACTGTTTAATCTTAGAATAACTAGAATAGGTATTAATAAAAGATGAGGGAAAATGGATGGCTGGGGTTGGCAACTGCTTTACCAGTCTTTATTTTTTAATTCCTTCCCCCCTCTTCAGATTATGGTCTTGAGGTAGATGAATTTTTAGGAAACCAATTTTTTTTGAAATATGATTCCTGTTTTTTTGCAACTTAATTTAACCATGTAGTGAAGTGTAGATTGAGCCGCTTGCAATTTAGCATAAGAAGAAGCTCTAAATATTCTGTAAGGAAAAAACTAACTCACCCCATGCCAAAATTAGGTCCCCAGCCATCAGATAAGGACAAACAATCAAAACCATTTAGAAACATTGATCACATTGAAATAACTCCTCTTGAAGCTTTGTTTGAAAAATTGCATAAATATTTCTCTGTTTGGTAAGAATCAAGTACTGTAAAAGGCTAAAGCTGTAATACTGGCATGCTGAACATGTAAAGCAATTCTGTTTCTTCTACAAATGTTTCTTTTTCCTGCTTTGTAAAATAATTTTTTTGTTCAGAATCTTTTTCTAGACATTCCTCTCCTTGACTTTTCTTTCCAGATTTTGTTTCCTATCCTGTTTGCCATGTTTCCCTTCTTACGTGTCAGGAAATTACCCTACCCTTCTCCATTTTGGTAAGATAACAATCTCTAAGGAAATCCAAATGCTTTATTCCATACACATATCCTCTTCTTAACATCGTGAGCGTGGTTTTCAGTTGCAATTATTGGTACTAAAATTTTGGAGTTTCTATTAAAAATGCACTTTTTTTTTGTTTGTTTGAATGCCTGTTTTCCTTAGCTGTTGAAGAAGTTACTTTAAGTAGACTTTTCTGTTAGGAACTGATGGGGACTAAAAGTAAAAAAAATTTACAGTTGAGCTGTTGATAAGCCAGACTTAGTGTTTGTTTGTAGTGAAATGTGTTCAGTATCTTTAGCACGTCTGGTGTATGTAGGTTGAATGGCTTTATCATTCTGTACACACAAATAACACAATCATGAAGCTTTTGGGCACTTAAATATTTTATAGCTTATATCTGTCCCCTAAATTTGGGGGGTGAAATCTCAGCAAGACAAGTTATAGCAGAAAAGGTGCCATCTTTTTACTCCACAGATTAATGTGAGTTCTTATCTTCTAAAATATTGGATACATTTCACTTGTACCATGGGTATTTAAACCCCAGCCTCATGGGATGGTGGAACCATAATTTCTTCAGCCTCCCTTCAGCTTTGCTTCTTTTTGTGAAGGCTTTTTAAGGCAAGCTGCTATGAATACACTTGAAGCATTCACAAATCTTAACAAAACCTCTCGTTAATTGTACCTGTCAAAGCTCCTAACAGCTCTGTGATGGATCCATGGTAAGCTTGTAGAAGACACATTTCTAATAGTCCATCCTATATAACTTTAAGCTTAGCTTATCTTCTTAGAAAGGTCCTCTTGCTCAGCCGTAAAGTCCTTTTTTGACCCAGATTATCCCCAGATGTGTGGTATTGTTCTTTTGGCACTATGATAAGATTTCCTTTAACAATTGCTCGCAGGCTGTCTGTAAGAATCTTAATTGATACATCATTTTATTGATTGAAATGGGTGTAGACTGTGAACTTTCAGTGAGTTTTACCAGTATCTTTATTGGTTTAATGGTTTATTGGTTTAATTTTCTCTAAAATAACTAAAAATGCTGTTTAAAAAGAAAAACAATTAAATAAATCCCCTAAGCCTACAGTAAAACCAGTCAACCTACCACCACCACCAAAAAGCCAAACCCCAGTCCCCACCAACCTGTGTTTTAATTTCTTCCCTATACCAAAACAATAAATTGGAAAAGTAAAAACAAAAATTCAACTACAGTCAGAATTCCCTCTGACTGGAATCTGCTGGCAAAATCTTAATGTCGAGCAATTCTCTCAGGTGTAACAATTTCCTTCAGGAGCTCTTAGAAATATGGAAAAAATCCTTGGCTTTGTTATCACCCACCATCTATATTTAAATAATACACAGTTCAGGACTGTAGCAGTCTTCAAGCTTTGTCAAATATTGTGGGGTTTTTTTCAAACTTTACATTTTTCTTAATATATTTTTAATATGTCTGATGTTTACTGTTCGTGGAGACAGGACTGGCATTACAATCGTAATAGCAGCTAAATTTATAGTTCTTACTTAAATTTCTTGCCCAAATAATTTGTCATTTCTGTGGAATGACAAAAGAAGGATCATTTAAAGTTAGAAATTACTGAGATGGGGGGAAAAGGCATAAATGTTTTTCTTGTTACCTTTTTAATGATACCTAACTAACATAAATCCTAATTTGCCCTTTGGCAACATGGGATAGTGGAAGGTGTCCCTGCCCATGGCAGGGGGGTGGAACGAGGTGATCTTTAAGGTCCCTTCCAACCCAAACCTCTCTGTGACTCTGACAGGTTCGTACTCTGGGGTTACTGATAACTGAGGAAAGACCAGGAAGATACACCCCTTGGTCACTGTTGCTTGTAATGTAATAAATGAAATATTTTATTGGCACAGACTAGAACAGAAATCCCTTCTCATTTATTTCTCCCTCATCCTCTTTTCCGTCAGCCGCTTGCCATTCATCACTCTTCTGTTTCTTCCTTCTTTTTTTTTCTCCCCCGCTTGTTTAATTGCAGGTGTGGTTGCATGTTTGCAAAAGCCTGTCTTGACATTCTCTTGAATAGAAGTAAAAAGCAGCAAAACTGATTGGTAACAGTGCTATAAAGGAATGGGTGATGGAGTAGGTCTGATCAGGGCTGTCAAAAAGAGCTGAATGTTCTAAGGCCTTCAAGGATATTAATGCAGAGAACACATTAAAATCAATTAAAACATTAAGTGGAAAATTTAGTATCTATAGGTATAAATTAGCTTTGACAATGTGCGAGTAAAACTTGCATTAATCAGATGATTTTAAGTCATCCAGACACTGAAAGGGTATGAATGGTCTGGCTCAGTGTACCCAAGGCTTTTTTCTTACCTGACCTTTCATGGGAACGTAGGAAAAGAGATATCATAGGTTCTGTTTGCTAAGTCGTAATGTCATGTAAGAATCAGAGGTCATAAAAAAAATCAAACCCAAAATCTTGAATGTTGTTTGTGGTGCCTGTAATAAATACTGTGTGACATTTTAGTTACAGTCTGCAGAATAAGTGATGAATTTGGGTTTTAAATGATACATAATAACTGTAATCTTGTGTCAATACTTAAGTAAAAAATACAACTTAATCTCACTGCACATCTGTTGCCAGGTAAGTATATTTATTTTTGTGGAGAAAAGGTTAAGTCCTGTTGTTAACTAGGTGAAATACTTACATTACTAAGACTAGCTGTGGTCAGTTCTTCCTATTAACAACTTTTTTCCTAAAGTTGCCTCTTCCCAGAGGAAGTAAAGCATTTCTGCTGCTCTGAGAGTTTACCTAGAGGTGCGAGCATAAAGAGACTAATGAGCAAAGAGATCTGTGTGATTGAATAAAGGACGAGAGTGGAGTTTTGAAGTGTTTTATTAAAGACTTTATGAAGTTGTGTATTATCTTTAGATACTGAATATGAAAAAACTACACTGCACAGACATAGGTGCAGTTAATGCCTCGTTAACTTTCAACAACGTGTGGAGTACACTAGTATGTACTTCACCATGTTGCTTTTATTTTTTGTCTTAGTCACTAAACTTGCATTTTCATGCTTTTCATGCAAGTTCAACGACAAGAAAATATGCTCTCAAGTAGTTGAATATGGCAGCTCTTAAAAAAAGTAATAAATATATTTTCTGCAGATGCTGCCATGTTGCTAGAGCATTTCTTCTGTTCACACAAATTAACTTGAATTTAAGTCCTAGTTGAATTAATTCTTAATTTTTTTCAAGGGGGAAAATACAGTTCCCCAGATATGTCGAAGTCATGCAGTTGTTTCAAATATCTCCTGTGTTGTATATGCTGAAAATCCTCAAAACAATAAGAATTCTGGTAATCCTTTTTTTTGTGTCTCAAGTTAGGAAGGAGTGATAAAAAGAACACAGCAAAACCTTCTGGTCTTGATGGTGGTCTCTGTTTTCATCTCTTTGTAGATCTGTTAAGCTTTGATGATATAATAGCTACCTCAGATAATCTGTCACACCCGACTGCGAACCGGCCCAAGATGCCTGGTAGGAGGCTGCCTTCCCGTTTCAATAGCAGTAGTCCTGTGAGTATTTTGGGGCTGTTCTAGTAGGGAACTACAAACTGACTTCCCAGGAAACAGGATTGCACTGGGGAACAGTCTTGTGAGCCATTTATCTGAGAGCAAAATGCTGCAGAGGTTCAGTTGCTGTGGGTTTTGTGTGGAGGGAGATCCATTTCCAGCAGGGAGGTGAATATAAGAGAAACAACTGGGACTGTGTTACAGCTGAAGGAGTGTTTCTGCTCCATGGGGTGTTGCTGCAGGAAATGCTCAGCTCTTCTGGCCTCACTGATGATGAAATAGTGTTGTACATACACACAGCTCTGAAAGTATCTTTAGTGACTTTGATAATTGGCCACTATGAATTTGTAATGTAATGCTGCTGAAATGTGGGACTTGTGATCTTAGTGCTGATAGGAGGTTGGCAGACAATGAGAAGCAGGTCGTGCAGAGTCCTTGAAATCAGTTTTTGTCACTGGGTGTTATATAGTTCAGTCGTACCAGTTACCATCTACAGTTACTGCCCATTTGTGTTTTATGGAAGCACCTACAGGCTCCCAAAAGCATCACAGACTTAAGTATTGCAAATATGCTTCAAATCCTGCCCAAGATTCATGTGTTTGATTAAAGTTCAACTGAATATGGGGGAGGAAACTTCTAACTGTCAGGGACAGAAAGGTCTGCTGGTCTAGCAATGTAAGTTTAGTTACTTGGTTTTCCCCTTTACTATTGCATTTGTAGAAATGTGAAAGGTTTTTTTAAATTTACTTAATTTTTTTTTAATTCTGAAATCCTTTTCTTTTTTTACGAATGGTTTTACAGGCAAGTCAAAATGTGGGTCCAGAAAAAAATTTGAAGGTGCAGAAAGAAGAAGAAAGTGCCAAACCAAAGCCAGTTGAAACAAAGAAGGTATGATGATACCAAGCAGCCAGAGGAGTACCAGGCAGCTTGGTGTTCTGTTCATCCTGCTTGCATTTCCAGTACAGGTTCATGCAACCATCTAAATGCCAGTGCTTGTATTTAAGTACAAGTGAACTGAGTCATTTAGTATAAAGTTCATAGTAAGAATTTTAGTATTCAAGTTCATTTATACTTACAAAGTGCATGAGTTCTGATGAGAACTGCTGTATCAGGTATTTCCCAAATAAGTTCCATATCTGCTCAGCCTTTAGTCTCCTGACAGAACAATTGAGCAGATCAGCAAAGTGCACAGAAGTTTGTTTATAGTGATCCAGTGGGATCCATTAAATCACTTTTTTTTTAAAGTGTAGAGGACTGCAGAGTACTTTTTTAGTGACTACAGGAGCCTCAGGTAAATCCTTAATTAAGAGTTGTATAAAGTAACTATCCCATATACTCCAGAAATCCATTTGAACTGGACATTTTTTTTTTACCTTTTAGGTAGAAAATTAAGGGAACTTATGCGTGTTTAGCTCCCATGCTGGTACAACCTGTGTGCTGTAAGTGTTCAGTTCATAAAGATTTCACTTCTTATTTTTCTACTGATTTATTTTTTCAGCCATCTGCAATCAGCCCACTGATTCCACCTTCATCTCAGAGACCAGCTTCTGTCATACTCGACTTTTTACCTGGAGACCTCCAACATAAAGGAGAAATAGATGATGAAAAAATTTCTGTGGAAGAGCTCAGGACTCAGATTAATGATTTAATGGGTTTAGTAGATGCACTGAAGAAAGAACATGGGTAAATATTTCCTTTGTCAATCTGCAAAGGGTTATATAGACAGAATATAAGTGTCTTCAATGCGAGACTTTAAAATAAGAAGGCTATTCTATGCTAATAACATATTAATACATTAATTCAGGTATTTTCTATTGAAATTGATCCTACTAAATGTCCTAAATATGTACAAGTTTGATATCAGAGTATTTTTGGAATTTGTACACATTTTTTCCCTCCTACTTTGCACTCCTGCATCCATTACATCTTTTTGAAAGTATTTCTTAAACCTTGTAAGGAAAAGTAGTTGATTTTTTGTGGTAATGACATAAATACATGTGCAGGCCTTGTGTAACACTGTGCACAATACTTGCAGTATTGACATGACTGGTAGGAGCCTTATATTCTAAGTAATTTGTTCTCTGTGTGGGAGTTGCCAGGTTATTTTAGCTTAAATTCAACTTTAAAGATTAAATAACAGCACAGACTTTTAAGTAGTCTCCTTAAAATTTGGATTAAAAATTAGGGATGGGTGAATAGCCATAAGTAAGAAGTGTTGAGTGGTGGTGGAATCTTGTGGTCCAACAGATTAAGTAACAGTTCACTGGTGGGCATGTGCCTGGTTGTGTGAATCCCACTTGCAAAATTTAAACAAGGCCTGTGCATCCTGTCCTCAGTAATGTGAAGTTCTTTTCCCCTTCTAACTTCTGTTTCTGTCTGAACTACTGTTAGGAGAGAACTGGAAAAGCTAAAGAAGGATTTGGAAGAAGAGAAGCTGTTGCGGAGCAATCTGGAGGTAATGGTGCCACTTTGGGAGGGCGTGGGTAGTTCAGGGGTGTGTAGGATTTGTTCTGGGGTTTGATGTCACGGGAAAGTCTTAACAAACCTGTTCAGTCTCGTTTTGTGTTGCTGTTCTAGTTTGTGATTGAATGAATACCTCATGAGGCATTTCGGTGTATAGAGGAGATCCAAGTTCAGCTTTCTTTCTCTGGAATATTATTTGTAACAATATGTGTGGGTGTTGGGGTGGGAGTTCAGTTTAGTGTTGCTGGATTCTGCTCTTTGCTAGAAGCATATCCAACTGGATGAGTTCCAAGAGAGACGGTTAATACTTCGCATTTATAAGATTGAAAGAACTATTTAATTTAGGTAATCAAAAGAAAAACAGGGCAAAAGTAAACTTCTCTAAATTTTTGATGAATTGTTTAAATATTAAATGTGGATGATTTGCCAAAAGAACAGAATGAATCTGAAAGTTTCCTTGTGAATGAACACCACTCCTCAATTTACTGATGAAGAACACTACCTGCAGTGCAATATGATGCCATTAAGTAGTTAATAGGATGAGCTCATTGTAGGAAATTATTTCAGTCTGGTACAAAAGGGCATTTTATTTGTGAAATAGTACGTCTTACTGGCTACAAACCTTGAGACACGAGAGAAACTTCTGGTGAGTCTCTCTTTAATGTGACTCTAAAGCAATCAGTGAAGTTGCCTTAAATAAGCAGTGGAGATGAAGAGGATGTAACTTCCAGGTGTCCTCTAAGTCCATTTGAAGAAATACCAATTAAATCATGGCAGTGTTTTGCATGAAGGCTGTTTTAGGAAGTTACTTGGGGGCAACAGTGCAGCACTGCATGGGGACATGTCAGGTGATTGCATAACCCAGCTTTGACTGCTTTTTTCAGAGAGAATTTATCCAGATAAACTGATTTACAAAACAGTTTTCTTTTTTATTTTAAAAAGATTATACCAGAACTGTAGTCAAATTTTTAATTATTTTAAATTCCTGTTCATTTGGCAATATAGTGGTGCAAAATCAGCTCTAGATACTGAGCTGTCAAATGCTTTTATGGTGCTATACTTAAGTGTCTTTGAAATGTAAAGGTTATAACTTTGGTGAAAGCTCTGAAGACTTTATAGCTACTTTAATACTGACTTTCTTTTCAAAATGTTCATTTTTTCAGCTTGAAATAGAAAGATTGAAGAAAGCAGTGATGTCTACATGAGACAGCTATGGACTCAATGTTTTTAACTCACCAGGAATTCAAAGCTGAACACAAGGAGAACTGACTCTTATTTCATTATAATGGATGCTGGTGTTCTACAGTCTTAAAGAAAAAAATATAGTAAAAAAAGGGAATATAGTCTTATATTCAGAGAGATAAGAAAACAAAAAAGAATAATGGTGTAATTTTTTTGCCAATATAAAAGAGGCCTTATTTCTTACTGTGCTGGAATTGCAGACCTTATTTTTTTGGTTTGCTTGAAAATACTACTGAATCTGTATAGAAAGGAGAGGGAATTCTTAATAGATTTTTATTGAATACCTGTAGCTTAATTTTTAAAGAGATCTATACTATAAATAGAGTGATCTGTCTTTGCAACTAATCTGTAAAATAGTCTGTTGGAAGGGATGGAATAACTGTATCTTAATTGTAGTCACTACTTTTCCCCTACATGCGAAAGGGAATATATGATATTTGTATAATTTTGGCAGTCTTACCCAGGGTTATGCTGTCGTGCCTGTCTGCAGTGAGAATATTAATACTGTGCTGTTCATGAATTGAGTAATGAAATAGGAATTTGTTAGTGCAATGAAGCAGGTGAAACTCCTATGCATTGTAGAAAGATTGAATGATCTAATCCGAGTAGTTCAGCAGAACGGTTTGTCACTTGCACTATTGGATTAAAAAGGGATTTAAGACTGAATCATGAAATCATGACAAAATTAACTGTTAAAACCACAAAATGCAAGGAAAACAGAAACAAAGCTAGAGTCCAGTCTTAACTCAACCTGTCGTGCCTAAAATATTACAGTATACAGCATGAAAGAGTAAACCTTAAATCACAGCGTCTGTACTTCTGTGTTTCTGAAGTCATCAGTCTCTCTAGTGGTTCAGTGTACATCTTGATCTGTTTTTACAATAGTCAGGTTTTGTTTATAATATATCTCCAAATAAATCCCTTTGGAACTTTGATACTCTCAAAAGCTCTCAATATTTATATATTTATGCCATAAACTTTCTCAGTATATTGCATACCTCTAAACTTAATAACATCTTTGTATTTTAATGAGTGATTGGAACAGACACTTTGACATCATTGTGCTGGGGTCTGAGGCGGTGTCTTTACTTTATGGAAAAGAAGTTGAGATCTTGTGGATTACCATTATCTTTAACCCCTGGGCTCAAAACTTGCACCAGAATAATACACAAATAATAAGCAGAGTGATGGGAGACAATGATACTTATTGCTGTGTTTTTCTGATTAAAGAATTAAAAAACATCCAGCTTTAGAAAGCCAGTCAAATGCATTAGTTCAGTTAGTAATTAGCTCATCTCCTTTAGATCTGCTATAACTGAAAAGACAAAAACATGCCACATAGTTTGGCAACATCACCAATAAAAGAAAGTAATTAAGCTTCTCATCATGGGAGTAGTCAAATACAGTAATTATTCAGAATGTCACTTGTTCAAGCGACATGGAAGTGTTACTTCTTGACAGTGTACTTCTTCCACAGTTGACATGTCATAAAATACAAATGGCAGAAACTCAGTTGGGGGATGTTTGTCTATTTCTGATTTAAATAGTTCATGAAATCTCATTGAAATCTGATCAATACATTATGCAGGTATTGAGTAATATTTGCTAGTCAAATTGCTAATAAGCTGATTCACTCTTAATGCTTCTAACTTTGAATTGCCCAAGTGCATCACAAATGAATTGAGGAATTATGTGCTTCTCATCAGAGACTAAGCTCTTGCCTGGAATTCATACCTGTGAAGCAGGTGATGAAAAACAAGAATTGAGCCTAATGGAGTACCCAATTTTGTTGTACAAGCTCTTCACTGTGACTGGAGCAAGAAACAAATCTTGGAAGGGGTTGCTGTGCAGAAATTGTGCCTGTGTGTGAGCTTGTAGAAGATGAACAGAGCAAGACAATCAGTTAAAGCCACAAATGAAAGGTGTTTGTTATTTAATGGCCTTTGTTCGCTATAGCAATAAATGACCCAAGTGCAATGACTTGATTTAATAAACCCTCCTTTAAAAGTCGCTGCTATGAGTATTTGTAGCCATAAGGAAGTTGCCCTGATGTGTGTCTGTCTTGTCTTCAGCTAGTGTTACATACTGGAGTGGAGGGGGACAGGGTAATGGTTTTGGAGACATTCCACAGTACAAGTTCCTAAGAGCTGTGTGCTTCACTGACTTGTCTACTGGTGCTGTAAAATGATGCATGCTATCCAAACTCAGCAAATAAAATGACTATAAAAACCTCTTCAGACGTCTGCTCAGTTCTGTTCAGAGGTGTTTTGTATGCCATTAAATTCCTTGCAAGGAGGAGTATAGGGGGTGGAAGCAAAGTATTTATAATAGTCCCCCTTTAAAGTTTTCAGATTTCCATTTACTCAGTGGGATGCTCTGTCTCCTGTCAGGCTGGCTTAGGATCCAGACAGTTGGAAAGCTCAGTGTTTTTCCTTGCAAATGTAACTGGGAATCTTTAACTTCTCAGGATCTATGTATTCCCCCTTCTTTTTCCTCTTGGCCCATACTGAACTGGCCTTGCTGTGCATCTTCAGAGGCTTTTTTTAATTCTTATTGCCACTCAGTAACATGGATAAATGCATGTTTGAATCCCTTCTTAAGTATATAGTGAAGAACTGAAGACTGAGGATATGGCATGTTTAATAGGGATATGGAGGAGGGAGAAGGCATGTAAAGAACAGAACAGCAGAAGGGCATTTTTAAACTGCAAGGTTTTCATTCAGTCTTAAGATTCTCTAAAAGTCTTTTGGTAGCACACAAGGTATTGTTAAAACAAAGCAAAGTTACAGGTCTACTTACTTGATTTTTTTCCACGAAGATGACTTTTTTCATTAATATTCCTGGAAGTGAAGTTTCTGATGGAAACCTGTGATTATTGCAAGGTTTGAATTGTGTAGCAAAGTATCTGTTGAACTTTTAAATAAATACCCTGTATTCATTAAAGCCAAAAGTTAGCACAAGTCTGTTGTTAACTCTTTCCAAAGGAAATGGTAAACCCAGGTTTTCACAGCTGTCTTTTGGCTGCTGTAAAAGTTACTTGAGATGTTTCTGATCTCTGAGAAAGCAAGTGGTGAGCACAGCATTGAAGCAGCTGGTTGCAGATCTTGGGTAATTGGATTTTGCAAGAGCTGAGAAGACAAAACCCCTCCCTGTGTGTGCCTGAGGAATACAAACAACCCCAACCAGCTTGTGAAGTGTGAGACTGATGCTGCTGGGGTCAGGGTTTGGAGTGCTCTCTTTGTTGGGGGTCATGGTTTCTTTCCAAGCCCCCTGGGAGCCCCGATTCACGCAGCTTCCTCTGGGAGAAGCGTGTGTGTGTGTGAGGGTTGCAGGATGCTGACCTTTTTGTCCTTCAGAGGGCTCTTGAGGCTGAGGAGGTGTTTGAGAATCAAGGGCATTCAGTTTTGCCATCACAGTAGAGGTTCAGGGAGTGTGTAGAAGCACAGCTCCAGGTGTCATGGGCAAGAAGCCTTTTGAAACATGACCATACCTAGAAATGATCTTTTTTTTTGGCCTTTCTTACTTCATTTTTTTAAATTGATCTGTATCTGGTATTGTATCAAGTACAAGTAATTTAACCTTCCCAGGTGGTTGTGTTGGTTGTGCCTGATTGTGCCTGGCTAAATTCCTGCATGATCCTGATGTGAGGCTGGCTGTATCAAAGCAGAACAGTAAATAATACCTATCTTCAGGTTAAAACTGAGACATGCCTGTGGCTGAGGACTGGCTGGAGTTGTGACAGCAGACAGAATGACAGGAAACCCCTTAAGCTCCTGACAAACACACTGCAGAAAAAAATAAAGTGACCAGAGCTCTTCTAAGTCAGTCCTGTGTGAAGGAGCGTTAGGAATTGCTCTTCTGTAGTGATAAGCTACTTGCTGTAAATTTCTGGCTATTGGAAATCTGGCTCTTGGAGGTGAGGTGATATTTAGAGAGCCAACAGTGACCATGGCACAAGGTTCAGCAGATAACTGTCACCCTTTATGATGGGGTAGCCCTGAAGAAAAGGCTATTATTTGCCCATTGAGCTTTTTAGCTGCACAAGGTGCTGTCAGTAGTGTGCTCTTGCATTTATGAAGGATAATGCGTTAACTTGACCAGATTTTGATCATGAATGTTTTGAAGTCTTTAAGAGATTGTTCAGAGCAGTTGTTGATGCCCCATCCCTGGAAGTGTCCAAGGCCAGGTTGGAGGGGGCTTAGAGCAGCCTGGGACAGAGGAAGGTGTCCCTGCCCATGGCAGGGGGTTGGAACTGGATGATCTTTAAGGTCAATTCCAACCCAAACCATTTGATGATTCTATGAAACAGGAGAGCAGAAGCTGCAGCCTCCACCCGGAGGAAGGGCACCGAGCGCGGGTGTGACTCACCCCTGTGGACTCCTGGCAGAGGTGGCAATCGGGCACTTTTGTGGGCGTGTTTGTAACGCGGTTTGTCGTTCTGCAGTGCAATACCTTCATCTGCAGGTTCCTCAGCCTCAATCCAGTCAGGCAAGAAAAGAAGCAGCTGCTGCCCAACATTATTTCTTCATGGGAAAACTCCAAATGAATCAGAGCACCCAGGCAGGGCTGGGTAAGACTGAGAGTGAGACTGGGGCAGGATGGCAGCAGATGAGTGGTTAGACAGTCACGTCTGAGACCCTGGGGATCCCTGGCTGGGTTAATTTTGCTCGCAGACTTCTGAAAACGGTGAGTACTGGCACAGAACATTATTATTCCAGAGCTGGTGGAGAATTATCAGTGGTCTGTGAAATTGGTTCATTCATAATCTAAAATGCATTTAATTGCTAAGGCTGTCTTTACTTTGCACTTCTTTCCTCAGTTTTATATTCTCTTTATATCTCTGAAAATAATTAGATATTTTAATTAATCTCTGATTTTTTTCCTTGTAGTTTTGTAATTGGTCTCTATCAGTGTTGTCACTTTTAAGAAAATGTGGAGTTTTCTTATGGCTATATATAAAGATTACTCTCCTCTTAGAAATTGCTTCACTTAAATCTACACTTTCCAACTGTGATTCCTTTAAAAATACAACTAATACCGTTCTGAAGAATTAAGAGCTTTACTTTTTATCCTTGGATGACCATGTGAACACTAAAGCCTCCTGCTGCAGCCTTAACTTGCTTGATAGCAATGGCAGGTTATCATGTTATGGTGGTTTACTGAGTTTTAAGCAAGCCATGTGGCCATTCAAGCCCTAAAACCAATAGATTAGGTTCTGTAATAATGGGTTTAATACTCCTAATAAATGATAAAGTTGCAAGTTTGTAGTGTTTGGGAAAATGTATTTCTCTAGCAAATTATTGCAAGGTCAGTATAAACCTTAATTTTGTGAAAAGTGTGCTTGTTAATTTTTTTGTGTAGGACACCTTTCCCTGTAAACTTAAGTGTAGTTTGTTTTCTGGAGTAGTGGAGAGGGGAGAGAGGTGACTCCAGGTGGTGAAGGACCCTTTGGCCAGAGACTTTGGGTCCAGCACTGTCGGGGGTGTAACTTCCATAGTTGTCATTGTTTGGACAGATCCCTCTGTTTGCTGTGCCCACGTGGGGCCAGACTGCTGTGCAGTGTATCCTGCCAGTGGTTAAAAACAAGAATATGCTTGGGGTAGAGGAAGGGAGGATGGTTCTGTAGGGTTTTACAAAATACTTCAATTTTACACCAACAGGAGTCACAGTAAGGGATTTGAACGTAAGGCTGTGAGCATTAACCAACATATGGATTACTTTTAAAATTTTTTTTAAGTTTTTTTTTTGTTTTGTTTTTTGGGGGGGTTTTTTTGGGTGTTTTTTTTTTTTTTTCTGTTTTAAGAGGCTCTTTGCTCTCTTGTAACCACTGTCCATCCACTCTCTCCTTGCTCTTTCCCTTCTGTTGAGGGCTTTGAAATGAACTGGAGAAGGAGGGAGAATCTTCGGCTGGGGACAATTGCCTGAGCTGGGTGTGGAAGTGTCCCCTTGCTAGAAAGTCCTCACGTGAGAGGGTATTGACACCTCAGCTGCTCATGTACCGTGTCCTGATGGAGCAGAAACCTCTGGAACAGAGGAGTATCATGATTACAGCTTGTTACAAAGGCTGGGATTATTGGCAGTAGATAGTTCATGATAAGAGATAAATCATCCTTTCTCTGTATGTGCTTTCACGTGGCCCTGTGTCACTACATCCATATTTTTTCCTAAAGTACGGTGACTTGCTGCTGTCTTGCATGTTTTGCCCCAAGTTTCTCCAGCTGCACAGTGGTTGCCTTGGCAGGTTGTCGCAGTGCTGGGACTGGGTGCTTTCCCAGATGAGTCAAACAATGCAGCTGAGCCAGCTCAGTGTTTCACTGCTGGCAGGGGCCGGTGTCTCGGTGAGCCCGAGATGCTTGGAGTGTCCCAGATTTCTGCCTCACTCACCGGTCACAGCCCTAGGTGGAGTTGCACCAGTGATTAAACACAGAATGAATGTGAATTAATTAAGGGTGAGACATGATGAGCTCAAGGATTCCGAGCTGTGAAATGGAATTAGGGCTATGAGCTCACAATAAACATTTAATGACTGCAGAAATTAGAAAAGAATTTGGTGCAGCCTTTCCCCCCAAACCTGTAGGTGTTTCCCAGCCACCTCCCGTTCTTTGGCAATATTGATCTGAGTATTCTGCTTCACTTCTCCTAATTAATTTTATTTCCTTAGAAGAGCTAGTGACTGCTAGCTTTTAACCCAGAAAATGCTTTTTATATTAACAGCTGAATTCAAAGCCTGGCATGAGGTTCTCCTTAAGAGCTACCTTAGAAATTCAGTGCATTAGTTGAACTTCTATGATAATTTTATGATTAAGTAATAAACCTACAGATCTAAAAGCATAGCACAGTGGACAAACATCACAGATGAAAGAGGCAGCCAGCTGCATGCCTGGGCCTTTGATGCTGTCAGATGGGGGAGCCTGGGGCCTCTAGGTGGGAAAACACATCTCTGCTCTCTCAGTGCAGGACCCCTTCTGCTTCTGATCAGCATCATCTGTGCTGATCAGTACGTGTCAGGAGGAAAACTGAGTGGCTCCTCTCAAGGCATGGTAATTTGATGAGGTTTTTCATGTTGCCATCTCTTGAGATCCAGCTGTCATCCTGTTTTGCCGCTGTGCATTTGCTTCTTGCTTTAGTGGTTTAGCTCACTGACTTTTATGCATTTTATTTTTGATTTTTTTTTAAACTAAGTTAATCTACTTATACTTGTGGTGATAGAAGATCAGTGTCTCAATTCTTCTGAACCCACAGCAGCTGTTGCTTTTGGCTTGGACATGTCTAGAATCTAATAATCAGATTTGATGTATCACATGGTTTTTCTTTCATTCTCTTTGCTGGGTTATTTTCCTCCAACAAGTATGCCTCTAACAAGTTCCATCCCAGGATATTTAGCTTTTATAAAGGACCATGGTAAACTTCATGGAGGAACTAGAGGTCTGAATCCTTCTGCAAAGGAAATAACTCTTCACTCTGGCCCTTGTTTATCGTATTTTGATTTCTGGGCCCTGAGTGCCCACGTTTCCTACTCGCATGGCAGGAACTGCCCAAGGAGAGAAGAGCATTGAACCCAGCGGAGATGACACTGTCTTAAATCACTTCAAAAGGGACCCACAGGCTGAACTGCTTTAATAAGCTCTCCAGCTTGCAGTTTACAGTAAATTATTAATGCAGTAACTTCCAGTGTTGAACAGATTTCATTTTTTTTTTTTAAAAAGGGTTCACAAATCATTCTCAGTAAAGTTAATGGATGATGAATGCCTGAAAATCACCTTGCAAGCCCAGTAAGGACAGTCTTTGGAATAGGTTTAGCTGCTTTTTTACTAGTAAGTAATCAGACTGTGTTAAAAAAAGTGGAAACAGAGATGTCTAAACTTCTTAAACATCTTTCTTCCAGGAGGAAAGCAGCAAATGAGTGGTGATGGATGTGAGGGTGATCCACTGCCTGCTCCTTTGGGCTGCACACTTCTTCCTGGCCGTGCCACACAGCACTCCCAGGGTAAGTTTCACTAGACCAGGCTGCTCAAATTCCCTATCAAGTGACCTTGGACACTTCCAGGGATGGGGCAGCCACAGCTTCTCTGGACAGCCTGTGCCAGTATCTCACCACCCTCATCATAAACAACTTCCTCATCTGAGATCCTGTGCACGAGCTCAGAGTGTCACTTCAGTAGCAGGGTCCAACTGAAGGCTTCTTATAGAGAGGCAGGTTTTAAATAGAGAGTTCTCAGTTGGTCTCTGCGAGCAAAGGGCCACAAGCTCTGCCCTGTGGACCTCAAAAGGACTGTTTTCCTCTTGAAACCCTCTCTGTGCCAAGGGGTCATCTTTTACTTATTTATGTAAACATTCACTCTACATTCCGCTTCTTATTTTTCAGGTTCTCAGTAATGAATCAAAGACTGGTGCTGAACAAGGTACAGTGATTAACTACGTGCCTTGGTTAATGCTTTGTGAGATGTTATCAGTTATCAATACTTTACACCCCTGATACATCATGGACCATGGTATGCTGTCTTTCACCTTGTAACAGAATCTGCTTGGTTTATTTTCCAGATGCCTGTATAAATCTCGTTCCCTGCCAAGATAATGGAGCAATTTGTGTTCAGCCTTGCTCTCCCTCCTTCCATGGGGAGACAAGCTTTGTCTGTGAAGACAGAAAGTGGCAAATGTTGTCAGATGCCTGTGCAAGCCTGGATGTTCAGTCCCTTTTTCAGGTGAGAAAGCTGTTGTGCACCGACTTTGGCCTGTGCTTGTAACTTCTTGCAAAGACAGACCTTCCCTCCATGCGCTTTCAGACTTGAGCAAAGGGAGATCGGATCCTGAAGCACAGAATACTTTGATAACAGGCTCTGACTTCATGGAATCAAAGAATTGTTTAGGTTGGAAAAGGCCTCTGAGATCATTGAGTCAAACCATTAGCCCAGCACCACCATTTCACTGCTGAACCACGTCCTCAGGTGCCACCTCCACACCTCTTCTGAGCACGTCCAGGGATTGTGATTCCACCACTTCCCTGGGCAGCCTGTTCCAATGCCTGACCACCCTTTCAGAAATTTTTCCTAATATCCAATCTAAATCTCTCTAGATGTGTCTTGAGACCATGTCCTCTTGCCCTGTCACTTGTTACCTGTGAGAAGGGCCTGACCCCCACCTCACTATTACCTCATTTCAGGTAGGTGTAAAGAGTGATAAGGTCCCCCCTTGAGCCTCCTTTTCTCCAGGCTGAACATTCCCAGATCCCTCAGCCACTCCTCATCAGACTTTGCTCTAGTTCTTTCACAATCTTAAATCGGGTGATAGGAAATAAATTTGGGAGATTCTTGTATGGAAACATAATTCGGAAATGAAGTTGCCTTGTTCACTTGTCTGGTGTTCCTCATGTGGATCTAGACCAAGATAAGAACACAGCAGGATGAAACTGAGGAAAGAACAACACCAATGTATGTAATAATCAGATGATTTATGACAAATTCTCAGCTGCAAGATCCTTAATCAAGTCACTTCAAGAATAAGACACTGCATTTAGTTCTTGCCCCTTCCTTCATGTGTGTAGTGTTACCATGATATTCTTCTCAGGTGAGCTTTGGTCCTGGGTTTCAGTCCATCTGGCACCTTCTCTGCACACCCAGCACTGCATCTCTTGCCTGATTGTAGCTGTGGCTTCATTTTCATTCTTTTCATTAATTGTCGCAAATCTATTTCCTCCCTCCAGAGGATATCCCAAAGTGAACTCCTCCCATGCCCTGGAGAGCATCTTCCTTTTCTAGGAGGAGGAAAGCCAGGGCATGGGAAGCCTGGAGACGGAGCAAAACATTTTGGTGCTGGGAATCATAGCTGCCAAGCTGATTTTTCATGCATCATCCCAGATATTCTGTCGTCACCAGCCATCCCAGGAAACATTGCCGATATAGTGGAATTGCTAAATAAGATTTCCCTGCTGCTATCAGAGAATGTCACCAGAGGAAAAATGCAGGTATTTACTTTTATTGGCTTTGGGTGGCGCTTCTGAGCTTTATGGAGCATCCACAAGTATTTTGTCCTTATGGCCACTGTCCAATGAAGTGGTGGCTGCAAGTCACATGGAGATCACCTGGAAAGAGTTTCCAGAGTGGGATATTTTGTTGTCAGAGAAATTCCTTGACTTATTCATGTGTGATGAAAATAGACTGTGGAATTAAATTTCTTTAAAGCAAAAGTTTTCAGGAACTGCTGTTATAGGCATGGGATAACAGCACAAATAATTAGTTTTTAAAGTATGACACTGTAGGGAAGGCAGCCTTGGGGGTGCTGACCTGCAGCTGTGTTGTCACTCATTGTGCAACAAAAGCTGAGATCTTTCCCTGATGAACTCAGAAATCAGAGAGTGAGAGAAGAAACACAGGGAGGGTGGTATAAATCAGACATGCACAATGGGTCAGCATCTGGAGTAGAACTAGGGTGTCCTTTTTGCTTTATATTTACTTCTTCAATCAGCTTTTGATGTAGGATATGAGGAAGATAGGACAAGTCTAGTGATGAGATGTTTGGGTTTGTCTGGGATGGATAATGGGGACATATTCATCTTCAAAAGGATTATTCCTTTTATAGAAATCACCATGAATTAAATGAGCCTGTTTGGAGGTATCGCCAGGAGAATAATATTTGGTTTCTTCTAACATAAAGGAAATAAATTCTATTTTGCTTGTTTGTTTCAGAGCTACAGCAGGATAGCAAACCATATTCTGAACAGCTCCATCATTTCCAACTGGGCTTTTGTAAAGGACAGAAATGCTGGTTCAATATTACTGGACTCGGTGAATTTATTTGCTGGGAACCTTCTTCTAAGAAATGGGTCAGAAAGCATCCAGGAGCCCTTCATCGCTACCAAAGGCTACAGCATACACAGAAACGCTTCAGGAAGGAGCTTTGACTTTTCCATGGAGTTCAATAGCACAGGCAATATCACTGGGCACGTGGTGATTCCAGAAGAAGAGCTTCTGAGGTTACCCAGGGCTTCCAAAGCCATCAGCGTTGCCTTTCCAACGCTTGGAGCCATCCTGGAGACCAAGCAGCCGGACCCCGCTTTTGTGAACGGCATGGTGCTGTCGGTGTCTCTGCCGGAGGAGCTCCAGAATATTTTGCTCACCTTTGAGAAGCTGAACAAGCTGGAGCGGGTGGGGGCTCAGTGCGTGGGGTGGCACTCGGCCGAGCGGCGCTGGGACCCCGGGCCGTGCGAGGTGCGGGCGCACAACGTCAGCGCCGTGGTTTGCGTCTGCGCGCACCGGCGCCGCACCTACAGGTCCTTCTCCATCCTGATGGCCCCGGCCGCCCCGCGGAGCTCCGTGCTGGGCTGCATCACACGGGTGGGCCTGGGTCTGTCCGTTTTCAGCCTGCTCCTCTGCCTGGTCATCGAGGCTGTGGTCTGGCGTCACGTCACGAAAACTGAAATAACCTACATGCGCCACTTCTGCCTGGTCAACATCGCTGCCTCGCTTCTCATCGCTGATGTCCTGTTCATCCTGGCAGACATTGTGCATAACACAGCCCTAAACTACCAGCTGTGTGTGGCAGCCACCTTTTTCCTTCACTTTTTCTATCTTTCCCTGTTTTTTTGGATGTTTACCCTGGGCCTCTTGATTCTCTATGGATTATTATTAATTTTTTTTAAGATAACAAGATCTGTGTTCCTCGCTGCAGCGTTCTCCATTGGATATGGATGTCCCTTGGTCATATCTATCCTCACTGTTGCTATTACTGAACCAAAAAACGGGTATTTAAGGAGTGGAGCCTGCTGGCTCAATTGGTATGAGACAAAAGCCCTTTTGGCCTTCGTTGTACCTGCCCTGAGCATCATTGTTGTGAATCTCATCGTGGTGGTCGTGGTCGTGGTGAAGACTGGGAGATCCTCCGTTGGAGAAGGCTGCAAGTCACAAGATTTGAGCAGCATGATCCGAGTCAGCAAAAACGTTGCCCTCCTGACACCCCTGCTGGGCCTCACCTGGGGGTTTGGATTAGCGACGATCATTGACAGCCACTCCCTGCCCTTCCATGTCGTTTTTGCGCTGCTGAACGCCTTCCAGGTAAACGCTGGGACGCTGGGAGTAGTGTGTCTGCTCAGACCTTGAGCCTGGCATAAAGGTACCGGATCAAAGAGGGGCTGGCAGCAGGTGTTGTTTGTGAAAAGTAGGATCTCAGCTTTCCCTTCCACTCAGAGCTTTCCCATGGTACACGCACGAGGCATCCCGGGTTGGTGTTGTAGGTGCAGATGGGTAGTGGAACAAGCTGGTCTAGTTTGAAGTGGGATGAAGAATTAATCCCATGATTAATTTCTGTTAAATGTAAAATACACCAGTTAACTGCAAAGATGTCTGATCCTTATCAATAAATACACAGAAAATTCTCACTTGCCATTGCAGATGACACTGGCACAGGTTGCCCTGAGAAGCTGTGGATGTCCCGTCCCTGGGAACGTTCAAGACCAGGTTGGATTGGTCTCTGAGCAACCTGGGATAGTGGAAGGTGTCCCTGCCCATGGCAGGAGTCTGGAACTGGATGATCTTTAAGGTCAATTCCAACCCAAACCATTCCATTCCATAACTGATTCCATGGTTTTGACTAACTCATCAGCATAAACACCCAGTGTTGCCTGATGCACTGCTGCACACCCAGTCTGCCTTAGCTCTTCTTGGCTCAGGCTGCACTGAGTGGGCTGAGAAAGTCTTGGTTTGTTACCCATCAGTCCAGTTCACAGTCAGGATTAACACAGGTTATATCCATTCCTGATGTTCCCAGAGAGCCCGTGTGACCTGGGTGTATAAACCCATCTTTCGCATTGCTGTTACCTGAATCACAGGTGATGAGATCTCTCCTTAATGAAAGGACACCTAGAAAAACTTAAGAAATATCATGTGGTTATGCTAGTTTTGTTAACTGGTTTTGCAATTTCGTAGGGATTCTTCATCCTGTTGTTTGGGACACTTCTGGACAGAAAGGTACTTATTCTGGATTATATGAACATTTTCTACACTCTGAGAAACTGTTCCCTTTAATAGTTTTTATTTAAATCTGCAGACAAGAGAAGCCTTAAGGATGAACTGCCTTTCATCAAGGCGGACGTGGGGTCTAGAAAAGGTAAAGTTTATTTATTTTCCCAAAAATGGCTTAATTTACCAATTTACAAACCTTCTTATTTGTATGTGGAAAGAATGGAACCATCCACTGCATCTTACACCATTTAACATTTTTCAAAGGCAAATTCTTGCTGAAGGACATACAGGTAGCTCAAAAGTCTGCTCAGGATATTAAGCTTCTAAATATCAGAAGCGGGAATCGATAGATTTTTGTGACTTCTACATAACCTACTGCTGTGGTTACAAAGTTAAAAGTGGTATTTTAATCTAATCTCTTCACCTGCAGATGTCAAAGCCCTTTAGGCAGACAGTGCCAGTGACTTTTTTTCCCCTATATATGAATTAGATTTACTTTAAAGGCACTGAATAAAGAAGGAATGGAATTAAGAATCCAAAATCCCAATATTTTGACCTGTTTGCTGCCTTCACAAAAATATGGATCTGTATGCCAGCAGGGTTGCTTTAGGATATCAGAGGACTGTTCTGCTTTCATCTGAGGGATGGAAACCACTCACAGCCGAGCCAGGGTGTTTGGTGCTAATTGATGTGCACTCATGAGAGCTTGAGGTTCTTTTAAATATCAGAACAATTCATTAAAAGCAATGTTTAAACCTTAAGGAAACGAACTGTGTTTTAGCAGCTTCCTACAAAAACTTTGGCGGAATTGAAGTGTTGATGTCACTGAGTTGGTGTTTCCAACCTCTACTGGAAAACTTTGGTCTGTTGCCCCCTGAGATTTCTTTTGGTACCAAGGCTTTAGTGCTTTCACACAATATTTATAAAAGGGAGTCCCCTTCAGGTGTCTCAAGCATTACCTGCAGTGCTCCTGCTGTCTGCCAAAAGAAACTGTGTCAGTCCAGTTTGGACATGAGGAAAATAATTTCCTTGCTTTTTTCCCAGTCTGTTACTCAGTTATGATCCTTGTATTGAAAGCTGCAGAGGGTCTTCCAGTGACAGTGTGTTCAAATGTTCTTGGTTTATGAGGGGAAAATAAAGCTGTTAAGCCAATTATTCCTCCCCTCTGAAATCAGCATTTGGGTCATTTGGGGCAGGAGAGGCTGCATGTTTGTGCAACTTCTGGCTCCTCCAAATTTAATAAATTGAGATTACGATTCTTTAACAGATCCAGGAAGATCCAGTAAAGATGTTTCACATCTTGTCAGGTGTTAGGTCAGGATTGAAAGTTTGAAAGTTAAAATTCTCTCAAGACACCATCAGTAAAATAGTCTGGAAACAACAGATGGAAATGTCACTAATCCCATGACTCAGCAACGTTGGTAAAAGCACTGAGTGATCTCACTGGGCAAAACTTGATGTGGAAACCATGGCTGTGTGTGCCTAGGAATTTGGGTCGATGTTGTCACTCACCTGGGTGGAAGAAACCACGTGTAGATGTTTACTGTGGCATAACAGAGGAGAAAGATGTGAGTCATCCACTTTTGTAAACTTGGGTGTAAACATGGAGTTTGACTCATTAGAGCTGGAGAGGTTTGTCACACCTGAGATGATTGCTAAAAAAAAAAAAAAAAAATGTCTTGTTTCAGAGAGCTTCAGAGAAGCTCTCTGAATGTCTTGTTTCAGAGAATCATAGGATTGTTTAGGCTGGAAAAGACCTCTGAGGTCAAGTCTAACCATGAACCCAGCACTGCCAAACCCAGCACTAAACCATGTCCCCAAAGGCCACATATACGTGACTTTTAAATCCCTCCAGGGATGGTGATGCCTCCACTGTCCTGGGCAGCCTGTTCCAATGCCCAGCAACTCTTTTGGTGAAGGAATTGTTCCTAATATCCAATCTAAATCCCCCTGGCACAAGTTGAGGCCATTTCCTTTTGTCCTGTTGCTTGTTATGTGAGAAAAGAGCCGGATCCCCCCCGGCTGCTCCCTCCTGTCAGGGAGTTGTGCAGAACCAGAAGGTCCCCCCTGAGCCTCCTTTTCTCCAGGCTGAGCCCCTTTCCCAGCTCCCTCAGCTGCTCCTCACCAGACTCGTGCTCCAGACCCTTCCCCAGCTCCGTTCCCTTCTCAGGACACCCTCCAGCCCCTCAATGTCTCTCTTAAAGTGAGGGGCCCAAAATGGGACTGTGTATCTGGGGGTTTAATATTGAATGTAAAACACTGGAAGGGTTATGCAGACTCTTGTTTCAGGTCTCTGAGTTTCCCCAGACCTGCAGGAGCCTTTCCTGTGGGTCACATTTTAAGGTGACCACCTTGTGGTGTTTCTCACAGGATGCTGAGGCACCTCCTGTTTGAAATGGACCCTCTACCTCCACAGATGTAATCTGACCTGATTGTTTTCCCTCCTAGTCCTAGCAGTGGACTGTTGTCTTCAGTGGATCTGACCAGTGAGAAGAAAAGGAGCACTTCTTGCAGAGAAATGCTGGTTTGAGGTGAGCTGAAGAGCCTGACCAGTTCAGAGCATGGACAGCACTGTCTGCGAGCACAACCACGGGAAGCATCAGGAAAACCAGAAGAGAAAAGGCCCTGAACCTGCTGTCAGGAGCAGGAAACCATCAGTGTTGCTGCAGCCCTTGGAGGAAACATGCTGAAACATAAAGTTTGTTTCTCACCTTTGTGAAAGCTGCTGTGAGGAGAGTTTGTCCTCGTTTGCCATTTCAGTGCTTCAGTTTCTTTCTTCTTTTCTTTATTTTCTTTTTTTTTTTGTCAGTGCAATAAGGAGCTGTACAGTATGTGGAGCTGTTCTAAAATTATTTAATTTTTCATGTGATGTACAAATGTTGAGCATTATATAGCTGATTTTGGCTGTCTTTTGAGCAAAACTGATTCTATTTGTTCCTACTGTATTCATCATTTCCATTTGTCCTCCCAGACTGATGGGCAACTCTGTTTCTGCATTGCACCTGTTCTCTCCCTCCCAATATTTGTTGTGTCCATCTCAGTACTTGTGTGTCAGAGGAATTGTACAAAGCCCTTTGCTGATCTGCCAGGACAGAACTTTCATTCTTTTTCCTGTCCTGCAAGACAATGACAGAGATAAACAAGAAAGAGGACTTGCAAATAATGTTTTCCCCTTTAGATGTGGGAAAGCAAGCTTGGAATGCTCTTCAGAGCTGAATCAAATGGATGGATGTCTCCTGTGCAATGTCCTAACAAAGGAGATTGTTTTTCCACGTGAGATGGGGTGTGTCTGGTTTAATTAGAAAATCTGTCCTTGGTCTGAGAAGCCCTTTCTAATGAAGGCTTTGATAGAAACATTATTGACTCTTGTCAGGATAAATGGATGGTTTCAAATGAAAATAAAGTTGGAATTTTGTCATTGTTTCTAACAAGTGGTACTTATCCTTCTCTATCAAATATGCAGATAAATGCCCTGTAGTATTAGCTGGTATTACTCAAGTCAGAAATCACTTAAACCCATGTGGCTTTACATACATTTGAAATATACAAGATTTAAGCAAAATAACACACTTTAAATGTCATCAACAAGCCTTTACTGAAGAGGGAGAAAAATGCCCTGGCATGGAAAAGCCCACAGCCAGATGTTCTGGTGGGAGAAGCTGAGGAGGGTCTGGAGGGCAGAGCTGTGCCTGGGCCATGGGGCGTTTCTTGTCCTCAGGACTCTGTTGCTTCTCCTCTCTTCTTTCCTCCTAGACACTGATCCTGTTACAGGAGTCCATCCCTACTCCTCTCACACAGCCCATCTGCATGTTGGAGAGCTTTATTCTAATAGAGGTAACATTGGGGTTGTGTGCTGCTATACCAAATTTTAAAAGACCATTACCCCAAGGTCTGCTTCTTGGTGTCATTTTATTAATGAAATGATTGGATTTTTTTTATAGCACCTGAAAACTTAAGAAAACTTGCCACAACCCAGCACCTGCCCTCCTCTCACACGTGTGCGTGTTAAACCAGTCTGTTACAGCAGTGGAATTTACAGATGGTCTCGGATGAGGCTTCCCTTATTATACAGACCCCTTCCAGAATCCCAGGAAATTCAGCAGGAGTCTTGCCCCAGCAAAAGCACCATGAAAGGAATCTGTTTCATCTGCTGTTTATCAAAGGGTGTTTGAAGCATGGTACTTATTTTCAGCACCTGGCACATATCAGTGTTTTCCCCTGTGTTTTATGGTCATTTAGGTATTTAGAAATAACAGTGGTGGGAGAGCTTTACAGAGAACCAGTTCATGGTCCAGGATGAGGAGGAGCACTGAACTTCTATTTTTCAATACCCCAAACTTAAACTGTGCAGCAGCATATATTTGAGGGGTGAAAGCTGTAGCTGTCCTTCATGGGCTGTAAACTGGTATTTCTCTAAATGCCATGGGCTGACAGCCCAGCTATAATTGCAGCTGAGGAGAGGGAATCACCACAGGTGGAATTCTGCCAGTTTCCCAAATTATCCGTGTAGCAACAGCTTAATAATGTCAGTGCTGTGTGGGACAGTTGTGAACCCCTTGATGTGCAGGAGCTTGACTGGAGCTGTTCCACCCTGGCTGCCAAAGTGGTGAGACCTGAAAACCCCTGGTGCCCTCCTTGCCAAGGGGTCACAGTTCATTGCCCATCCCATTTCTTTCCACAGGCTTTCAGCACCGGTTGTGTGGCCAACTTGTGGCTGCACAAACACGGTCTGTAGGGCCGTGTCCTCCCACAGTTAAGTCTCATTTCAGGGGGAAGGCACAGTTTGGGACATGCAGCACTATTTCAGCTCCTGCCCCACACTGAGTGTACTCCTAAAATCCCTGGTGGATGTGCTCCCAGGAAAGGGCCCCTTGGGAGCACTGCCTCCTTCTCTGGCTCGTTTCAGTGGTTTTGTTTAGGCCAACAGCACTATGGGAATCTACTTTTAGCACAGGAATCTGTGAATTACATCAGGGAAAAATTCTGAACTCACCAGTATTCCCCTTTCCTGCCCCCCACCCAGGTCAGATGTTCCATTAATATCCTGCAGGCAGGGCAATGCTGATCGTGTAGTTTACAATTTCTAACATATTCTGTACTATAAAGTAGATTATTTTTGTTTTCATTCGCTTAAGGGGGGCACAATCAATATCAAATTGATACTGGTGCACAGGAAGTTCCAGCTGAACTTGAGGAAGGACTTTCCTGTGCAGTGAGCGAGCACTGAATAGATTGCTCAGAGAGGGTGTGGAGTGTCCCTCCCTGGAGATATTCCAGAACCATCCGGACACAGTCCCGTGTCCTGTGCTCTGGGATGATGCTTGAGCAGGAATGTTGGACCAGATGACCCCACTGAGTCCCATCCAACCTGACTCATCCTGTGATTCTGTAAAATGCCATTGGAGTTGTTTAGAATTTTAACTTCCCTGTTAGATTTTAATGTAATGAAATATTTATATGGTTTTTCTCTGAACGCTGTGGTTGGAGGTGTTTTTCTTCAGTAACTTCCATCTGGACACAACAGAGAAACCTTTCTAATGGTGTAAAGCTTGTGAACTTGTCTACATGCAATCTGTGTGTCAGGTCAGGTGTGGCTGGACACTGGGTGTTCCTTCAGGCCCCTCAGTTTCCCCTTGTGTCTGAAAGCCAGCCTGGCTCCAGTGACACCCTGGGGCTACTTCAGGCTTTGGGAAAAGGTGCATGTCCCTTCTGATCTGACGAAAATAGTTCATCTGTCACTAATTACTGCAGCCATGTGCTAAGGCCGTTCTTTTTCACAACTGGAAAACATCATCCGGGGTCTATTTATTTACTTAACTGCAGCCAGTCAGTGGAATGGCACTTTTATTTGCTCAGCAGTGCTAAACTTGAAAAGCCCAGTGCTCTCTTGCTTACTCAAGCATCAATCTTTAATTATAGCTCTTCAACCCACATCTAAGACGTATGTGTACCCTTTGGGTACTTTTGTTTCAGGTTGAGACCAGTAATAAATCATCTCTTTGGGCTGTTTGAGGATTAAGTGTTGAACAATGGATTGATTAGCAAGATCATTCTGACCCTTGGGCAGTTGAGTTTTATGTGTAATTCCTATTCATGCTGCAGCTTCTCTGGGCAGGGAACAGGCAGACTGTTGCAATTACTGGGCTCTTGGAAGATGGAGCTATATTTAGCTTGAGTTTGGCTTTAAATACCCTGGTTTAAGAAGGGTAAATTAATAGAGGAGTGAGTGTTTTGAGAAGCAGTGAGTTTTCCTTACCCTGGTGTTGCTAAACAGGCTTTCAGTAAACACCAATTACTGAGCTCTGTGCAGGTTTGTGAAGGCAGATCCCCAGCCTGTGAAATGGCTCCTGGTGGCCTCAACACTTGATCTCTGTCCCAGGCTGTCCCTCCACTGCAGTATTGATAGCAGCAGCCAAATGTGAATTTCTGGGTTTAGAGGTGGCCCTCTCCAGGCAGAGCTCTCTGGAAAAGGAAGGTGGGGCATTACTTTCAGTATACTTGCATCCATGCCAACCTTTTTAATACACCCTGCTGCTCATCAGTAGTATCTTTGGCCCACATCCTTGCTCTTGGAGTGTTTATCTTCCAGAAATGCCCCACTGATGTCGATATTTCATCCTGACTTTTTGTGTTACAAAGGAGCAGAACTGGGCTTGGGGTACCCCTGGCCTGTTTAAATCCCATCAGATCCCTCACTCTGCTCTGTGCCTTTCTGATGTTTCTGCAGTAAATGATCCATTTTTCCCTGGGTAATGGCAGTTACTCATCCAATCCTTGTTTTGGTCATGCTGCAGCTGAAAATCTCCCACATTGCTGAGACGGTTGGCTTGGGAGCCCTGGGACAGCCTGGATTTCTTCTGCATTATTACAAAATGTTATCTTAATCCCTGCTTGCTGCAGAGAGCCCGTGGGATTCATCTGTGCAGCTGGAGAGGTGCAGCAGAAATCCCCTGGTTATCTGCTGTGCCTCAAGTGCAGGCGCTGCAGGGCAGAGCAGGGGATTTTCACTTCTTTATCAAAAAGCTGTAAAGCTCCTGGAGTATAATGCGTGTCAAGCTCTGTCAAAAGATCTGTTGAAGACAAGACTTGAAGGCTGACTTTGAAGTGTGCTGATTAGCACTAAAATTCCCTTTAAAACCAGCTGCCAAGCCCTAAGTGTCTTGAAAATGTCTGCTTTTGGGAAAAGGCTCACTGATACTTTTTTAAAGCTTTTATATTATAAGCCAGAAGTGACTGCCAAGATTAACCAGAGCCTTCTCTTTTCTTATGTGATCAAACCACCTTTCAAGCTTCTTTTGATAGATTGACCTGTCTTTTCCCTTTCAGAAGAGGAGTTGTAGTATTGAATTTGTATTGATTTCCATTTTTGGTAGCAGAGAGAACAATTAATTTAGTACACAAATGCACCCGTCAGGTTACAAGCTGTGTTAAAGTAATAGGAATTTGAGTCTTCTTCCTGTAATGAGTGTGTATGAAAGCCTTCAAGGAAAAAGGAGCTCTCCCAGGTCATCTGGAGTGCTGCAGTGGTTTGGCAGCAGCAGAAGGCAGCCCCTATGGAGGATGCTTCACTGTGGAGTGTTTATGAGGAATAAACATGCAAAATGTGATGCTCCTAATGAACATGTGATTCCTTTTTTCTAAAGGAATGCTTCCTGTTTTGCTGGTTAAAATCTCGAATTAGAATCATAGAATGGTTTGGGTTGGAATGGACCATAAAGATCATTTAATTCCAACTCCTCCGCCATGGGCAGGGACACCTTCCACTATCCCAGGTTGTTCCAAGCCCTGTCCAGCCTGGCCTTGGACACTTCCAGGGACGGGGCAGCCACAGCTTCCCTGGGCACCCTGTGCCAGAGCCTCCCCACCCTCACAGTAAAAAATTTCTTCCTGAGACCCAATCTAAATTTCTTCTCTTTCAATTTGTCTTACCACTCGTTGTCTTACCGCTGCAGTTCCTGAACAAGAGGTCTCCACACAACCTTCTCTTGCAGAATTATTGTTAGTTGATAATTTTGTATGATTCTGGTTGTGTTGCTTCTGGTGAAACGTGATGGAAAGACACCAGTTCTATGAGTTTTGAGGAGGCTTTTGCCTCTGAAATATCCTGGGGAGGGTTGATCTGTCTCAGGTTGCACATCTCTGTAGCAGCTTTTGGATGAAGTTTATGATTTTGTTTTCTCTAGCAATATGTTTTTCAGTGTATTAACTTTTTTTTTTTTTTNNNCAGTGTTTTAACTTTTTTTTTTTTTTTTTAGTAAGGAGTTGTAAAGGTAGAAAGTGGTAGATTTATTCTTTGGCTTTATCACCAGACTTAAAGGTGTGTGTAGGTATGTACATGTATCAAAATACACTGCACAGCCTTTTTTTCTGCAGTGAAAAATACATCTCTTCATGCAGTATCAATGGAGGCTGTGCCTGGAATAACTTATTTTTGTTAACATCTTTGTAAGGCTTTGGATATGTAGAGCCATTTAAAATAAATCACTGAACCAATTAAGAAAAATGCCTTTGATAGGATTAAAATTTCCCAATTTGTGGCCAGCAGCAAAGATGTGGTGTCTGTTAGAGCTTGTACGGCAGGGGCCCCAGAGCAATGCAATTGTTTGTTGCCAGCACTCCTCTAAGGAAGATGAGGAAAAACAAATTAATTTCTTTTTTTGTTGTTGTTTTTTGTCTTCAAAGATACAGGCAGTAGCTTTTCAGAGAGGCTGAGGTAAAGGCAAAAGTTTTTCCCTAAAGGTAGACTGAAGGATTTTAAGAATGGAAATGATGTGGAAGAATATGGAAATATGAAAACAATATGGAACAGAATAAAATAAAATCCTTTTGCTTACAAAGAAGTCATAATTTTTGGTCAAAAAACCTAAATGCTTTAGAGATTTGCTCTTTTATTATCAAAAAAAAAGGAATTTTCTGGGAGGAGCAGAAGGATCCTTTCCCCCCTCAGAATGGTCCACCAAAAGGATTGGAAGCAATCGCATGATGAGGAGTCAGTGAAAACAATTTTTTTGTATCTTTTGACAGTGTTGAATTTGAGATGAAAATCTGGTTTTGAGTCCTTGTTCAATATTTTCTGGCTGTAGTGTGGACCCCACACTGGCTGTTCTTACCCTTTTGTTTGTTGCTTTCTGTCGCTGCAGGAACTTTGTGGTGGATTTTCAGATGTGCTGTGTTTTTGGGTTCTTCTCAGTTCTCAGCTTGTTTACTCGACGTGCTCAGTGCAGAGCTGAAAACCGTCTCTGAAACACGATTTTTTTGCTCAGTGTGAGCTGAGCACCTTTGGAAATAGGTGGCCTGACTCTCTGTCATGTGGAGAACACCGTGTGTCCTTCAGTCCTGTGTACTCCCATGTGAAGTGCAGAGGAGCCCAGGACAGGCTGAGCATCCCCGTGGTCAGGGAGCAGCACCCAGGTAAAACTCTGGGCTCCTTGCGTGACCTGGATAAAAGCTTTTTGTAAAAGTAAAAGTCATCGTGCTCAGCACATTCACACTTTCTTCTTCCCGACAAGACAGACTCTGAAGGTGTAAATCTAATGGAATCTGTCACTTTAATGTCATAGATTTCCACTGTCTCATCAGTGTGAGCACAGGCCCGTGGGGAGTTTGCAGTGTGAGCTCTGAGCTTTCCATCCTGTGAAGAACCTCATTTATCAACCAGAGCCAGCTGCACGAAACAAATCCAAAAGGCAGTGGTTTTTTTAAACCACAAAATTACATATTTGAAGGAATAACACTCACAAACACACAAACTTGTTCTCTTTATCGGCCAAATCCTAAACCACGTAACAGGTTTTTCACCCCTGAGACTGTGGCATAAGCTTAGATCATTTTTTCAGATATTAACAATTTTGAAGATGAGTTAGAGATCTACATAGTCTCAGATCTTATGGAGGTTCTTGCAGAAGTCTGTAAGAAAAATACAGAGAGTCTGTAAAACAATTCTCCATCTCCCTGAGCCTAACTCCTCACAGGGGTAGTGGAGCAGAAAGCATGTGTGAGATTATTAAATATAGCCCATTTTCACTAATTTATAATCACTTCCTGTCTCTCCGTGTCCAGGGAAATAATCCATGCTCACTGCTAAGCACCTCCTACACTACCCAAATATATCAGGAGTAAAGCCAGCAAGCACCAGCCCTTTCTATGATTCCATGATGCTGTTGGTAGGAAAAATGTTGTAAATTCAGCCATGTTTTACTGGGAACTTTCAGAAACTTTGGATATCTGCATTTGGCTTTGTATTTTCTGTAAATATTGACCTAACTATTTAGAGCAAAGGTGAGAGGTGAAGACCTCTAATCACTCAGGCAAAAAATGCACCCAGCCTTCAACCTGCACCTTGCCATCCTTTCCCTGGGACTTCCAAACAGGTTCTTGCCTTTTCCCACAGGGAATTTTTGAGGAAATGGAGTAATTTGCAAATGGAGGCATTTGCAGCTGGGTGCTTTCCTCAGCTTCGGTCCCTCCCTCAGCTCTGAGACAGACTGTGCAGCACTCCATGAGCAAAATGCAACTGCCCTGGAAAAAATCCATGTCTGTGTTTTCCTCCTGGAGGGGTGAGCCAGGAAATGCTCCAGAGCATCACTGCATTATTCCCCCATGGGCAGGTGTCACCGTGAGCATGTGCTGGGACCATGGGTGGGGTCAGAGATGGGCAGGGAAAAGGAAGAGAAAGGAAGTCCTGGATCATCTGCACAAGAAACTACATGGCCAGTACATGTGGATTTGTTAATTTTTGGTGTGGATGTTGTCCAGTACAAGTCATGAGTCTCCTTTCTGTATGCTGACTGATGATTAAAATTTCTAAAAATGACAGAACAACGAGTGGATAAAACTGGAATTCTATTCTCAATTTCATGGCACCCATATTTTGGGGAAAAAGTTGGGATTCTTTCAAATTCATGAACACTTGATAAACACTTCATGGAAACAGTAAGTCAGCATTCTCCCTATGAAATCTTTCATTTCCAGATTTACTTGCTACCAGAACTTGTGTCCTGATGTTCTGTTGAGCTTCTCACAGATGTGGATTGGGCTGCTCTTGATAGATGCCCAGAGACAACTTGGTGAATTCAGCAATAGAGTTGTACCACAGGCTGTAAATGCAACACAAATAACAAATGTCATCTCCAGTTCTGCTTCCTGTGTTATGGGCAAACATGAGCAGATGTTTTAGAAGGCCAGGTCATCTTCTCTTGCTCCATTTTCTTCCCCAATCCCTGTATTTGTTCCAGGCTCTTTCCACATGGAGTAACTGATACCAGTTTGGTACCTCTCTGACTGGAGGTTTAACTGAAAATTAGCCAAAGTGTGTCTAATCTAAAAAAATGCCCAAGACACACTTTAGAATGAATTCCCAACCCTCCCCCTTCCTCCACGCATGACACATACACCTCTTCCTTAGTATCAAAATACAATTCTGCTGATTTGCCTCTGGAGCTAAATGTACTCTCAGAAACCCCTCTTTTCTTAATCAGCTTTCTAGATTTTCCGTGCTATTTTGAATTTTTTAAAATACTCTGTCATTGGAGCTGCCTGTTGCATTCTAAGATGTAATCACAGCTAGAAAAATGTTGAAAGAATTCTTTAGGCAGAATAATGGAAACATCTTTTTGTCTCTGCAAGTTAAAGCACAGTTTCACCTTTGCACATGTACAATGGCTATATCAGCTGAACATTTTATGCTCCTGGTACTTGTTTTCATTAGAAGTGTGAGGTGATGTGACTTTTCCTATTATTATCTGATTTCTCTTTAGGGGAAAATGTCAGTGTGACCTGATTAAATTAACATTCTTGAGGCAATTTCTGGCTGTGAACTTTTCTCAGAAAAAAATCACCCATGTGTGCTGATCATCTTGAACTTTAGCATGAATTAGGCATGCACTAATTTTGCTGGCAAAGTGTTAATTAAGAAAAAACATAAATTATGCCTTGCAAAGCTGTTAAAAGCTAATCACAAAGGTATGGACAAATATCTCTTTCTTTTAGGGTTCTCTGTGATGACTTGTGAACATTAATCTTAGAAATATTTTAGTTATATTTCAGGATTCCAAAAATCTCAAGAAGATTGAATGGATGCTATAATAGATACAGAAAATTACCAGTTAAATAATTTAAAAATTTATTTGCAGTGTAAGGAGAAAACATTGCTGTGAAATATCTGGGACCCTTTCAAGAGATTCTGTGGGAGAAAGAAAAACATACCTATATATTTCTGCTTGAGAATAGTTGTTTCAGTTTTGCAATCTGAAGTAAGAAACAAGGATTATAATGTCATAAAATGTTCAGAAAAAAATAATAGTGCACAATCTCAACCTCATGTAGTTGGCAGACTCTAGATTTTAGCCAGAAAAACTTTCCAAGCTTGAATAGACACTGATTTTACTGGGAGTTTAGAGGACCATAATGCAGTAAGGAATCAAAATAAAATTATAAGGCATCACTCAACTGTGCACACGAAGGCAGGTGGACGTGTTTCCAGGGATGCACTGGAGGCTGCAGCTCTCAGGGCTGGCGTGCAGCTGCCAGGCAGAGAGTTAAACACACAATCCTGGTTTAGTGGCTGATCTGTGCTTGCTTGTGACGGAGCAAAAGTAAATCTGTTTTCTTTTCTTGGCATAGAAGGACCAGGGACCTCATCAAAGCAAAGATCAGAATAGTTTAGTGAAGTACCTGTAAATATTCATTGTTGTATGAATGCCTGTCTCCTATACAATGGTCTGAACTCCTTTAAAGTTCTTGGGAGTGGAGGAAAAGCACTGAATGCTTCACTCACACCTGCATTTTCTTCTAGAGTTAGTTTCCAAAGTAGCTCTATACTTCATTTTTGTTAAAATCATTCAGAAAAAAAAAATTGCTGGATAGAAGTAGAAAACTTTTTGTTTTTATTGCTAGAAGAAATTGCCAATGTGCTATTTCAGTTTGATCTGCACATCCTGATTTTGGTCAGGTTGAAATAATGAAGGAATTTAATCATGGCTTCTTTCTTTTTCTCTGCAGAAATTAATGACAAAACACTTTTTCCTAGAGAAAAGCTCAGGTACCTTGGAAATATGCACTGCACCAGCTCCCGCCAGCACACTTGTGTGCAAATGTGCAGCTTATAAATAATTTATGTAGATGCCCTTGAATAATCTAAGCATATTCAGCAGTGGCTGGTTAGTGTGTGATTCCCTGTCATGATATGCCTGAGTCTTTTTTTGAACATCTTTCCTTCAATAGGAAGGTGTTAATCATTTACCAGTCCTCAAGGGATTGCTCTCAAAGCTGTGAAAATTCCAGCTATCATTCCAGTGATTATCTTTTATCCTTCTGTGCCTTCCAGGAGACATTATTTTCAAATGCTGTGTTTGCACTTCTAATGAAGTTATTTATTAAATCATTTTCTGCTTCTTGGATAGACTTTTTTTTCAAGTTCCAGTCCATGTTGTAAGGTCCAGCCTCTGAGTGGGAGCTCCCAGTATCCCAGCAGAGATCCCAACACTGGTGTGTCACCTTTTAGAGGGAGAGACTGCAAACAGCAGGGGATTTAAAATAAACAAATAGATCCTTCCTGAACATTTGGAATGGCTGAGGTGAAGGCTTATCCACCATCATGGGTTTGCATGTTTTCAAATCTTCTATTCCTTTAGGAGGAAAACGTTTTTAGAAGATAACACTTCAGGTTGCACATTTTTGACGGGAACTTTACTCAGTTGCCACGTGGGACATTAGGCTCTCATAATGTGAAGGCTCTAAAATTAATCCACTGAGTGCAGAGGGCTCCTACTTACACAGCATTTTCACCATCGTGCTGATGGTAGGATTAATACTGCAATAAAAACATCATGAAAGAGGGGTTTAGCAAAAAAATTGTGTCTGTTCTCATTGACCTTTCCAAGACTGAGCCAGGTACATCTGCTTACCACGGCCCAAGCTTGAATCCTCACCTCTCTGTGCTGTGGTCACTCCGTGCTCCACCTTTGGTCTCTGTCTCTCAGTGAATATAATCTGTTAGGAGTACCTTAAGTAATTTCAATGCCTCATTTGATTTTACTCATCTTGTAATTCTTACTCTGCTCATTTTATCATCCCCCAATTAATCTACTTTGGTCCCAGAATATCAACCATCTTGTTAAAAATATACTATCATAGTAAATTATTTAGACGCCTGTTGAATTGACTTGTATTAAATATATGCTTAATATCGCAGATATATTATATAATCAGAAAGCAGGCTCTCTGCTTCTTTGCATGTTGAAGTAATTAAATCCCACCTTGAGCCATAGTTTGATTTATATAAAAGCTTTTTCAATTCAATGATAGCTCACAATTTGAGAACAATAACAGCATTAGCTTTGCAACACTTGGTATAGTGTGAACAAGAATTAGTCATTAAGAGGTGATTCTTTTGCTTGTGAAGAAAAAGTACAAATAATACAATGTCTGTTTCAAGAATTAGGCAACATTTTTTGGTTGTTATCAGGACATATTTTGTACAGAAGCAGAGGTACTTTTGTTTCCTCTCATATTAGTGGTCAAAAAGCCCTTAAACCCCAATTTGTCCTTATTCAGAACACTTGGACTGCTTTTTTTTTTTTTTTTAACTGCAAAGATTCTTAGTCCTGCTTCTCTTACTAAGAATTGAAAAAAGTAGCCCTTTTATTAGAAATGCATTGATAGAATCATAGAATCATTAAAATTGAAAAAGACCTTTAAGATCATCAAGGCCAACCACCAACCCAGCACAATGACTAGTCAAAAAAAGAGATTTTATTTGCAGGACTTGCTTTTACTACCTTTAACACCCTGTGTAATATTGCTGTGGGATGACACAAAAATCCCACTCAGGATTATTGGAGGGCATTATTTTAATTGCTACCTTAAAAAAGAACTTAGAAAAATGAGTCCAAACTCTTATTGACTTTAATATTTAAAAGGACAAAAGTGCTCATAAAAAAACCCATAGACTGGGAAATTAAAATGTCAATATTTTCTCAGAAACTGGGATACTTCTACATTTGTAGTTCCTTATATTCACATCTAACTGTTACAGAGACAAAAATCATCCTCAGTCCAAAGGCAAATATTGCTTTTGACTGATTTAAGCCGCTGGGAAGACGCCAGGTCTGTACCTACCTGTCCCTGATGCCCATCAGGAGAAGATCAAACCAGCATATGCAGGATGAATTGGCAGTAGGAGCATTATCAGGGTCACAGCAGCTCTTTGGCCCTGGTGCCAGCAAGGATTTCTATTCTATGGAGAAACTCTGGTCTCCAAAAGGATGTAGCTACATCCAAGCCCCCTTTTGGGAACAGTTCCTGGCCCACAGTTGGCATTTCTTGGCTGGGTGCTGGTTTGTCTTGGCCAAAAGGGTGGCCAAACATCCAGCTTAAGTGTAGGAGACAGATTCAGTGCCAGGGGAGGATTTCCCCGAGGTAACCTGGCCAATGAAATCTGAATCACCCTGAAGTCTGAAACAAGTGGAAATGGGGTGAAGTAGATAATGTCCAAGGACAAGGGAGGTACTTAGGAAATAGTGTGAAGAACTGCTCTTCTGTTGTTTCCTGGGCTCAGCTTATCTTGACATGAAAGACTCTTCCCATCACGGTCTCAACACAAATCTCGTTCCACCAATGCCAAAAAGCTGAATGGTCTCCTAAGTTATATCATAGAAATCTTTCAAAAACACAGGGAAAACGAATCCCGCAGGTATGGGATGTATACACAAATATATAAAATATCAACCCTCACCCTAGGTGTAGTACCTCACACTTATTACAAACATATTCCAGTGGAGAAAATGGAATATTTCCTTTGTACTATTTTCTAGAAAAATAAAATAAAATTAAAACACTAGCCTTCTGCTGTGATTATATATTTTTTTTTATTAACTACACCAGTAGTTTTTAATTAATCCACTAGAAATGAATCAATGATGAAAGCTCAACAAGCTGATATTTCACATTTCTGAGCACATCTCCAGTGCCTTCCAGGACACTTGACAAACTTATAACTTTTCTTTGTGGCATTGAAGGTAATTCTGTGTAGGACTGGTTTTTATTTTTTAGTGGTAAAATTGTTAATTTGAAGCTCCGTTCTGCCTGCAGAGACTTCCCTGGCCCCACACTTGCTCTCACCCAGCTGGGACAATCCGTGTTGGCAGTGGACTGTGGGCATAACCCAGAACAGGCACAAAAGTCTCCAAAACACCTCACAGCTCCTTAGTTTTCCTTCCAAGTAAATGCAGCACAGTAAATAAACTCCAGCCTGACACTTGTGGGACCGGGAAGGTGAGGAGACTCTTCTAAGGACTAAAATGTGTAACATGCACAGGGAAGCAACAGTGCCTGGGAAGGGAGAGGGGAGAGAGGGGAAAAAGGCAAGTGATAGGCAAGGCTGAGGTGTGGAACTGCACAGGGAGCTGAAAAGAGGCGTTGTTGCTACCCTGAAACTTTAATTTTGGGGATTTGGGTGATTGTTGCATCATAGAAGATGCAGTTAAAATGAATGAGGATGTATTTTCAGAAACTCTCACTCTTTCTTTTATTCCTTTGAGCCTCTTTCATCTTCCAAGACTTTTCTCTCCTGCTTTTACTGTTTTAAAAATGTTTCTTTTTTTCCCCTACCTTCTACTGCTGTTGCTGCTGCGCATTCTTCATTTATTTTCCTGTTCCTCTCTTTTGCAACCACTCTTCTTTTCAAGAGATTCTGTTTTATAGAATGGGGTTTGTGTTTTCTCTTGTTTGCTGTGCCCAAAGAGTACCCAGAGTAAAGAAAGACTTGAAAATATAATTTACACATGTAGTTGCCATTGGACATCTCAGCTGGTGGCCTCAGCTGAGTCATCGTTGTGTTAAACTGCCTGATCTGACTGCTGCAGTTCCTTGATCACTGCTCCTGGTTGGAGGTCAGGCACGATCAAACCTTCTCATCGTGGTGAATAAACCAGAGACTCCAGGGGAGACTCATGTGAGATCAGGTGGAACCAAATTTTGCTTTTAAATGAACATGTATAATAGGGCATGAGTCAACAGAGGTGTTTAAAAAATATTCCCTCTGTTTCTTTCCCCTCTTTCTCCCAGGAGAATGGAGCTGAAAAAAGCCTAGAGCCATAAGAAAAGATACAACATCGCTTCGAGGATATGGGGTCCATCAAAAAAATTCAACCTTTTGTGGAATCACAGAATCATTTAGGTTGGAAAAGACCTTGAATATCATCAGGTCCAATCACTGACCCAGAACTGCAACCCACCACTAAACCAGGTCCCTCAGTGCCACATCTACAAGTCTGTTAAATACCTGCGGGGTGGTGATTCCAGCACTTCTCTGAGCAGCCTGTTCCAGTGTCTGTGAAGAATTTTTTCTGGTTACATTCACTAAATATATATTTATATATTTATATATATGTTCATTGCACACTTTTGTCAGGTTCTGCAAAGGGGTTATTTCTTTTAGGATGTGATACCAAGACAGTCTCAATCCTCTCTGCTATTGACTCAAAAGGGTGTAGTCAGACATGTGGACACACATACACCAACCACCAGGCTGCCAGTGTGTCCAGAAACTGAACAAGCAGGAGCTGAAATGAGAACCACAAAGTTAAAATTATTATCTCTAAAGGATTGCATTGGAGCAGACTGCACAAGCAGAGTCTCATTTCTCCCAGTCAGGAGAAATGGTCTGGATGGAATCTTATCACAACCACTTGCTAAACCAACTGGCATTAGCTGGATTAGTTTAACAAAACTTACACAAATAGCAGGGAAGATTGCAGCTGAAAGAACGGCAGGTACAGACCCAAGCACATCTCTCCAGATAAAGATGGACAGCGAAGGGATTTGCAGTGAAAGAAAGGATTTGCTGCTCCGAACGGTGAATTTGGTGGTTCCCCTTGCTTTGCCTATGGTTCTGCATCTCCTTTATCTATGTTTTTGCTGTTTTTTCAAAGCATTAAAAGAGATATAATTAGAGATTTCCATTAGTTTCTGGTTTTGAGGGAATCAAGAGGTTCAAAACTTATTGGGGAAACTTTGGACAGTGTAATTGTGTAGTCCTCATTCTCCTAAGACACCGAGAAGTAAGTAAACTGCTTAACTTTCATTCAATNAGGATTGCGTTGGAGCAGTGATGACTGCACAAGCAGAGTCTCATTTCTCCCAGTCAGGAGAAATGGTCTGGATGGAATCTTATCACAACCACTTGCTAAACCAACTGGCATTAGCTGGATTAGTTTAACAAAACTTACACAAATAGCAGGGAAGATTGCAGCTGAAAGAACGGCAGGTACAGACCCAAGCACATCTCTCCAGATAAAGATGGACAGCGAAGGGATTTGCAGTGAAAGAAAGGATTTGCTGCTCCGAACGGTGAATTTGGTGGTTCCCCTTGCTTTGCCTATGGTTCTGCATCTCCTTTATCTATGTTTTTGCTGTTTTTTCAAAGCATTAAAAGAGATATAATTAGAGATTTCCATTAGTTTCTGTTTTTCAGGGAATCAAGAGGTTCAAAAGTTTTTGGGGAAACTTTGGACAGTGTAATTGTGTAGTCCTCATTCTCCTAAGACACCGAGAAGTAAGTAAACTGCTTAACTTTCATTCAATTTTCAGAATTAATACGTATTTTCAGGTATGAAGAAATTAAAAATTAGTTTTTAGGAAGTATCTAACGTCAGAAATTTTAATTTCAAATTTTTAATCAAACTACATTTTCCCATTTCTCTTTAACCAATACCCTCTTTTGAATGATTCCACGATAAAAGTGGTTTCTGTTTTTGTTTCTGTTTCTTTTTTTTCCCCTCTGCTTAAAGATAAAAAGCTGACAGATATTTAAATTTTGATGTTTAACATTTCACCAACTCCCATTAGGTGAGATGGATTTTAGCCTGCACATACAATTACCTTCATGTGGCATAGGATGAAGCCTGGGGTTCTGCTCACCTGCACTTTATTGGCTGTTTCTTTGCTTTCTGCCATTGCTGTCCCTCCTCTCGGGAGGCTGGGGACCTCTGGCTGAAAGCAGGGGATCCAAGGTGTCCTCCCTGCTGGAGAGAGGCCTTTTTTGAAGTGAGATGTACCCAGATGGCCTGAGAGAACTGGCAGCAGGTGGCCTAGTTTGAAGCTGTCTCTGGCAAGTTCTGCTCACCCAGAGGACAGAATTAGTGGCTTGATTGCTCACACAGATTTTATATGCCTTAGTAAGAGAAAAGCACTGCTCCATGCAGGCGTGCTAAAGGAGACATTGCCTACGTTTGCAGTGGAGGTTGGTGCAAGGTGTTTCGGAGGGATGTGTGAGGAAAAGTTAGAGTTAGGAGTAATTTTACACTTAGTTCTCCAGTTCTAGAAAACTTGGCATTTTTAGAGGGCAATTCACTTGACTCTCACTCTCAGCTGTGCACTCTTACTGAGATGAAATGGCCTCTGTGATTACATGTTTAAGAAGGAAGGGAAGAAGCCTCCCTGCTGGAGTGAGAATGTGTGAGAGGAACAGCTCTGCAGACACCAAGGTCGGTGCAGGAGGAGAGGCAGGAGCTGCTCCAGCGTCTGGAGCAGAGGCTCCCCTGCAGCCCCTGGTGCAGCCCGTGGTGGGGCAGCCGTGCCCCTGCAGCCCAAGGGGCCCAAAGGGGAGCAGAGACCCCCCTGCAGCCACGGAGGAGCACACAGCAGAGCAGGGGGATGCCCAAAGGAGGCTGTGACCCTGCAGGAGGCCCCTGCTGGAGCAAAAGCTGTGGTCTCACGGAGAGAAGAGCCCACGCTGGAGCAGGGTTTCTGGCAGGATTTGTGAACCTGCAGGGGACCCCACTGGAGCAGCCCATTCCTGAGGGACTGCAACCCGTGGGAGAGATCCACACTGGAGCAGTTCATGCAGAACTCCAGCCTGTGGGAAGGATTCACACTGGAGCAGTTCATCCTGGGATCTGGAGCTGTCTCCTGGGAGAGGAAGCCCACACTGGAGCATGGGAAGAGTGTGAAGAGTCATCCCTCTGAGATGGAAGGAGCAGCAGAAACACCGTGTGATGAACTGACCACAGCCCCCTTCACCGTCCCTCTGCGCCACTGAGGGGAGGGGAGCCAGAAAATCCAGGGTGAAGTTGAGCCCTGGAAAAAGGGAGGGGTGGGCAAAAAGTGTTTTAAGATTTTATTTTAGTCATTACCCTAGACATTTGCTGAGCAAGTTATCTCCCTTCCAGAGGGTGGGGCACTGTGGGGAAGGTCTCAAGGGTGAGGGCAGTAGAGCTCCTCCAGCGTCGTGCCAACAGGGAACACCTAGGCATGAGCACAATTGCTGCACGTGGCAAATCCCGTCACAGCTGGATATTTAAAATAGCCTTCAGAACAGTGAGAGTAGACCCAGCACGGTCCATGGCTCAGTTAACCTGTTCTGGCACGGTCCATGGCTCAGTTAACGTGTTCTGGCATGGGCCATGGCTCAGTTAACCGGTTCTGTCAGAG
>VZTG01004894.1:0-89917 GCA_013397845.1 Melanocharis versteri | reverse complement strand
AAAGAAAGAAAAAAGAAATAATAATCCTAAAAGGCACTGATGTAAGTTCTCCTTAGATATCAGGAAAAATATAAAGTGCAACAGAGAGAAACACTGGACAGGCTGACTGGGAGGGCTGATGTATCTGTGTGGTCTGCTCAGCCTGTAGACTAGTGGCTAATCAAAATTCATTGTGGGAAGGATGTGAAGTGCATGAGCTCCTTAGGACTTAGATAGGTAACCTCTATTTTCTTGTCATGTCTCCATTTCAAAAAATGTATCCCAAAGTAGTGATTTAAACGACTACATCTATATCTATATCTACATCTATATCTATATATATAACACATAGTCTTCTCACCAACATTTTGCTCAACCTTTTGTTTAAATCCTGCTATGATATGCATATGTGAAGGTCCTGTTTCGGACCAAAATTTCAATTGCATATTCTCTATTTTAGTACTCTATGGGGTCTTCCTATAAGAACAACAACAAAACATGAAATCTATTATCCTAGTTATAGAGAGAGATATTTTATCTCAGACATGTTCTGAAAGTACTGAGTTACAGTGCATTTTGTAGGAAGAAAACAGGTTTTTTTCCATAATTCTTACAATCTACTTGTGCAACATAAGCCACAGTTCCACTAAACTCTAGTTTCAGAATCTCTAGTGTCATGTCTGGGTGGATACAGATTCATTGTAGTGAATCTTCAGACAGAAAAAAAACTCTGATTTGTCATTCCTTTAAATATAGTTATTTCTGAAACCTTATAATAGCAACTTTATTGGCACAGTGCTAATTAGTAGCATCATCAATGTTCAGGTAAAAAGCTTAAATTCCTTATTGTCCTGAGAAAAGGTTAGAGCATGCATTTCTCCACTCATATTTAAAGTCTCCCTCACTTTTAACAATATGTCCCAATTGCAAAAATTAAAAAAAACCAAACAACAAACAAAACCACAACACAAACTACAAACAAAACAATAACAGCAACAACAATGAAAAAAGTAGCCCAAACTAAGCAAAGGACTGGGCTATATATTTAAGTTTTATAACGAGTTTCTTGCAGTGCGAATTCAGTAAGATGAATCCCGAAATTTTGTTACAATTGACAAGAAAACAGCATGAGTGGTCACCTCCTGCACAAGAAAGCTGTAGTCAGAAAGATATCACTGTTTGTTAAGTATGCTGCACTGTGTAATCATGATGATAGCACAAATCAGGCCAGGGTAATTCTGGGGGATGAATTTCAATCTTAAAATAAAATGGAAACATTTACACTTAATTAAATATTGGTTCATTTGGAAAAATAAAACCAGAAGGAATTAATTTATAATGAGTATTACTACCAAAGGCGAATGATCTGCCCAGATCTGCATAAATTAACTTGATACAGCTGTATAAATTTTAGGTGACATATAAAAGCTGGAGCTCCACTAATGCTCCTCCATTCCTCTCCAGCATACACTGCCTATTTGGACAGTATGTGCCCTTCTTCTTGGCTGCACACCATGTATAATGTCGTAACAACCCATGGCTCTGGTGCAGTTTGGGAGGTACAGGGTTTTTTTTAGGGTTCAGTATTGTCGAAGTCATTAAGAATAATATGCGCTTGAGATTATTCAGAAAGTTGGACAGAATAAAAAACAATTTTAACCTCAAAAAATTATATAATCATTAAAACAAAACATAACTTTCCCTGAAATTCAGCACGCAACCGATAACCATTGGATGCCCCATTCATAAAATCCAGGATTTCTGCTGGAATTATGCAATATTCCAATAGTGGCAGAGGTGTTTTTAAGGGTAGCTTTGTAAGTACTTAAAGAAAAGATATCATTTTTTATTGCTCAGGGTCTATTTGTTACTTTTTAAATTTTAGTATGGCTAAAGAAGATGATAAAAAGAACTATGAATCCAATTTTGTCAGAATTCAAGACAGAAATTAGTCTCTCCCTAAAGGATTGGCTGTTTTTTCTTGTCACTGTGTGAATTGCCAGAAGTGTGTCATAAAATTGCACATGCCACCTTTAAATACTGGAATCTTTGTTCTACGTTGTGGCCTTGTGTAGTTATAGTTTCAGCTTTTCAATAAAATAAATTCTTTTATTTGAAAGAATCTCCTTGGGTATTTGGGACAGAACAATGTGTCTTCTTTCTCTGTCCTTTTTCATTCCCTGATGCTTTCATAATTAGAACATTTTGAAGAAGACCTGTAAGCCTCTCCTGAACTTGTGTAAAGATTTATTTGCCTAAGTTCAGCTGACAAATCACCAGAAATCCTGTGCAACATAAAAGTCATACTGCTGCTGAGGAAAAGCATACGACTGTATTTAAATAATCAAAGCATATAATATAGAATATGCTAATAAATGTTTTACTAATCTAATCAGACTCTTACGGAACTTGGTGTAATTTAAAGAGAAATGGAAGTATGAATATCTTTCAACATGTAACACAAGTTTAATCCTGGTACAAGCAACACTTTCCATGAAAATATTATGCTACCTCTGTAATTTGTGGCACTTACGGCTATCATAAAATTGTAGGTCCAGAAAATACCGAAGAAGTTTTATAAAATCAAGCTTAAAATGTAACCTAAAATCACCTGCATAAAATTAGACTGCTTTAAGGACCAGGAGAATTTAGGAAGAAGCTCTCTGGAATGAGACTTCTGACTTCCCAGACATCTTGAGAAGTGACTCAGTAAATTATACCTGCCTTTACCTCTTTTATTATTGTATTCCAGGGTTAGGCTCAAAATAATTGTGCGAATAAATAAGAACAGAATGTTTGAGCTGTAACCTGAAATAAAAAGGTAGCAGAAGATGTGTGTCTGGATACATTTAGGACTCCTTGTCTCCATCTAATTAGGTATGTATAGACTGCCTACTCTAAATATTCCTAGAAATATTTTGTTGTGGGCTTTCTTTCAAAATGACTTTTGTATATCATGCTGTGTTCATGCAGTTTAACATGATGTTGAGACCCAAGAAGAGTTCAATGCTGTGAGATAGAGTATTAGAATAGCATTCAGTCTTTTAAAAGTCTTTGGGGAGTTTCTATACACGTAAATGGTTTTCAAGTGCAGATCTCTTAAAACATGAGGGCAATTCTCCTGGTGACAACCATTTTTGAAGAAACAGAAGCCACCATTCAGTCTATGAATACAAAAGTCCTGAACACACGATTCCATAAAAATTAAGTTTCATAACTTGATTATCAGAAGATTTGAAAAATATTAGACTGTATCATAATTTACTTTTCCTTCTTCCTGCTCCATTGAATGCAATTTTAAATGTCCTAGAGATACTGACTGTCTAAGAAAATGCTAATTGCTTCAGAGTCACTATACTCTTGACATTGTAATGTTCATGCACTGAAAATTATGTTGTGACTCTTGGAAGAATTGCAGTTGCAAATAGATTTTTTTCCAGCTGAATAGGTGTTTATACATAAAACTTAGAGCTGTAACCTGCTTTATAAATGGCTAAAATATCCTGAGGCTGAAAATAAGTCAGGAAAAAAAAGATACAGTAATCTTTGCTTATACCAACAGATATTTTTAGAAGACACATTTTTTAAACCACTTTGAGGTTCCGTCAAAACAATAACTCACATTCTGCAGATTTTCGCAGACAGCATATTTTTACTGCATAGTTAATTCTAGCTGTTATTTATCTATTATCCCTTTCCATCTGAACACAGAAGCTCTGAGTAGGATATAAAAGGGCTTTAAATCTTATCCATTTTACCAAGATGGAACATAGGGTCCATTAAGACTCAGGATGATACATCAGTGGTGAAGATATAAGTGAAGTAACAAGTGTTCTGAATATTCTCCTGTTCCTCTTTCATTATTGAACACGAAGAACAGATATAATCTCCCATAGAAAACTGAAGAAGAGTCCTACACAAAAAAAATACACGTACCTGCTGCACCTCCCCAGACACAAAAAGAAACCTCACATGCCCAGGAAACGCTTGCATAGTGCAAGTGACAGTCTAAAATATAGCAAGTACCTGTGTTGCTGAAAACATTGGGAAACACAAATGCAAACAAAATTTTTTCTCTGGATTTTAGCAACTTTCTCCGACCTTCAAAGGAGCAGTGTTCCAACACAATATGTTAATATACTGAAGAGAAGAGAAGAGCAAGTGCTGTGATAGCACTTAGCAACTGTGCAGCTTTTTTCTAGGTGTCTGTCAAACTTATGTAAGGATAGATATCAGTTATGACCATGGAAAAGATCGTACAAACCAAATGACAGCATGTTAGTATGATACAAAACTGCTGGTATATGAGCTGAGACTACAGTCTACTCCATGCCTAGAAAGAATTTGATATGTCTAGAAGCAGGGGCGGCTCATGCCAAGTGAGTAGGCAATGTTATTTTTCCTCCGCATGGAACTTTTCAGCATGACAGCATATTCTCCATTATAACTATCAGGGACTAGAATTCATTCATCTTTCTGCATCAGCACTACCATATATATCCAGCATGTGCTGTATGAAGCACAGTGCAGCAAAATTACTTTTGTTCACTGAAATTCTACTACAGAAAATATGTCCAAAGATTTGCAAGTGACCCCCGCACCTGTCCTCTATTCCACTCCGGGTTAAGTGCTGAATTTCAGCAGCAGAAATCAGAAATGTGCTTTGTGCACATGCACTGCACTGGAACATATCTATCCACTTGAAAAGGTACAGCATGACCTTCAACACATATATGAAAATCATGACATAAGAAGGATATTTAAAATCTGGATGTAACACTGATTCTCAATTTCAAATACTTCAAGAGAATAAATAATAGTTCTGAACTGCAGAAGACAGACAATGGAAAAATGTATTCCGTATATACTGTGAAATTGTTGCTAACTTTCTATAATGGGTGTTATCCACTTAATATAATTTATTGATATAAGTAAACATAATGTATTCATTTAAATTGTCTTTTTCTCTCTTATATGTTTTTATTTCTCTCATAATACATTTTTTTCATTTATTCCAGCAGCTAACATGGCAACATAAAAATAGTTAGTTGGGTTTGGTTTTCCTGTTTTGGCTTTTTTAAATAATTTACTTAGACTTATCTATTTTCTATGAAGATAAATTTATGTGAAAAAGAAAGACATAAGATAAAATAGAAGACAATTGTCTTTATGCATTAGTTCATGAAGGTGAGATACCTAACATAGGAGAAAGACTTTTTTAATTATAACCTGTTATTAGGATGGGAAAGTTTTCGCCCTCCTGTCACAAAGTGACTGTACAGAGACACTATGACTTATACTTTTTTTAAATGGAAGACTCTTGAACTCCGGACTGTAAGCTGCAGCATAAAATCTATTCTAAGAAGGGCAACTGTTCTGATCCCAGTAAATATAGCTTTAAAAAAGGGTTGAAAGCCCAGATGAATCAGGAGATTAGTAATAGACTGTAGAGCCTTTTCACTGCTAAGTCATTAGTTCAAGTGCAGCCATGACTGGCAGGGTTTGAATCACAGCTCTTTGATGGCAGTTAGAAAGAGTGTATGAAGAAAATTCTATAGTCTTTGTTCCTGTCTTGTTTTAGAGGGCATCTCTGCTACAAAATCCTCATAATTAAACGTTTAATAGAAGCCTAGTAAACTAAATGGTTGCTCTGTTTCTAGCTCTGGCTGTATGTTGGGAAACAAGCTTTTTTACATTTCCATGAGATTTTTTCACTCTGAATCCCCATGTCAAAGGAAGTAGCATCTGCATGCAGAGTAGACAAATGTAAGCAAATCTTTCTGCTCTGGTTTACTGACCGTAAAATGTAGACAATGCTTTCATTGTCTCCATTATTTGACTTCCCTGTTCATTTACATCCTAAACTCATCAAGAAAAAGAATGCTTTTCCTGATGCTGTACATGGATCAGAGCAGGAAATAGTATTTATGGCAGTGGGATTCTTAGTTGTCATAGCTGCATTTCCCTGAACTGCAAGAAATAGTACTGAAAGAGGAACATAGAGTAGATTTGAAATCTAAGAATTTAAGTCTTTTTCTTAGTAAATTTATGAAATGTTTCTTGTCTAACTTCTTTGTATATACAAATTTGTGTCCTCTTTATGTGCAGATAAAAGGAAAAGGTTCTGTTTCTTTAGCTCCCTCGTTTTTCTTAACTCTATTGTGTCAGTGCGTATTTTACTAAATATATATCTCTAAGTGACTGCCACTGATACTTACTTAGCACAGACTAAGTGTCAATTTTTCAAATTTGTCCCTGTCTGGAGAGCTTTCTACTTCTTGAATAAATGTAATAAATCAAGTGTATTATATCTCATAGTTTTCTTGAGTACAAATTGCTAAAATATATGTACATTAAGAGGAGACATGATCCACAAGCCTAAAAAACCCTTCTAATATTACCTGTGAAAGCAACTGCAGAAAAACAAACAAACAAACAAACAAACAAACAAACAAACAAACAAGAAAGCAAACAAAACTAACCAGAAAACTATTGTAGTGCATTATCTTGATAAAGAATATTAGCTTTATGTAAAACTGTGGGCTGGATATACGTCACTGTGGTAGGTAAGAGTAACCCTTCATTGAAGACAGCTGTAACAAGCCGCTTGTGAATTGCTCTAGAAGAAAGAGTAGCCATTACTAAAAGCACATACTTTTCTACAATAAAAATATATTTGGGTGATAAGACTTTGTTGGGGTGTGTTTTGCCTTGTTGGGTCTTTTTGTTTGGTTTTGGGTTTCTTTTAGTTGGGGAAATTTGCATAATTTTTCTGGTGTTTTGGGGTTTTTTTTCAGTAGAGAGATGTGTGTCAGCATGTGAGAAAGAGAAAGGAGGTACAAAAGCATCACTGAAAAAATTAAAGAACAAACAGAAAGCAAAGAACCTCCTGAACAGGCACTGAGAATATGACTCTGAGGAAAGTTCAGTGCCAGGGAGCTTTCTGGAAAAGTATTCAACAGACGTGGAGCTCTAAAGAAGTGGACTTATTTGTCATTTGATTTGTTGACATTTAGGCAACTGAATCTTTGGGTATTGTCCCTTACTCCTTTAACAATTATTATTCATGAAGTGGAAAAATTATGAAGGGAAGTTTTCAGTTTATCTGGTTATAATTTTCAAAGAAAATTTTGGCTCCTAACATTTAAAACAGGCCCTGCTTCGTTGCTGTTCCGGATGTGATATTGAAGCACAGGCTCAGGAAGGCAAAGGAAAACACTTACAAGAATTTTTGGTCTAAAAATATTCTTCATTAATATGTGGTTACTGAAATATTGAATTTGGCAATGCTGAAGGACCTATGAGGTGAATTCAAGTATTCTCTGGGCATTTGCTAAGGCTTTCTTTTTCTTCTTCATAGTCACATCACACACAAAAAAGATATATCAAACTATTTTTTACTTTGTCACTTATAGTGAAATGAAACACAACTTCCTTTACACTCTTCTCATCTCAGTCACATATTTTTCAAATTATTTAAAGAGAAGGAGAGTTGGGCTTGATACAAGCCACCTTAAAAACAGAGCAAAAGCTGCACTGACACCGGCATCTTTTAAAATAAAAATTAAAAATTAAAATAAAAAAAATCAGCTAAAAAGTCAACTTTTTTTCCATTTGAGTAGAATAACAGTGAATGACTTCATTGTTGAGCTCAGTTCTTTTGGTCTATTGATCATCACTCTCACTGGACATACTCTGTATCCTTCGGGAACATCTTGTATTAAAAAAAAAATTTGGAACATTCTCTACTACAGCTGCTCACACGCAGTTAAAAAGATATAACAGGATATAATTTCCAAATTAGGACAGTTAACCATAAGCAAGTTTAGCCAAAGGGAATGAATGATTCATGGAGATTGAAGGCTGCCAAAGATTGAGACAAAAGTTGGTGAGAGCTAAAAATGCATCACAGAGAGAATAGACAGAAGGAGGTATTATGAAAGGGTAGAATTGGGTTCAAGATATGATTTAGGAAAGACGTGAGGCAAGGAGATCTGTAATTTCTCAGCAATTTCTTTATCATACTTCTGAAAATTTTAGTGTGGATCTCAGAATTTGCTGACATTTTGCTGCTCACCAGAATAAAAATAAGAATTCAGAGCTTCTGCACAGGTCTTGTTGTGTGAGCCTACCACAAAAAGGCCCCAACTCTCTAGATGACCTCACAAATAAGTGGACTCAGATCTACCAAACCTTCTTCTACACCCTCACTTACACAGGCCAGTGACATCAACCTAATACATTTGCAATATGAATAGGTCGGTATCCAGTTAAAGGACCAATAGTTATGGAAAACAGGATGAAGAACAGAAGTCTAGAAAAAAAAACCAACATAAAAATAGCACAAAGAACATATACAACTGTATGAAAATGTAAACATATACAGTAAGGTGAATTTATCACTGCTTCAAACAGATCTTTAAATTTTTTTAATTGTTTGCTGCTTCTAGCAAGGAACTATATTGCATGGATTCAGCACAGTTTGGTAGGCATTAATTCAATTTACCAGATAAGGTCTGGTTAAAAACGGCATAGAGCAACTAATGAGATAGGTAAAGTGAATATGACCACAGAAATACTTTTCTAATTTGCTGTTACTATAATTGAATTCTAATAGTTTTGAAAATATATACTAAATCATAAGGGACCCTCCCTTGAGGGTGGAGAGTGGTGGATAGACTAGAGAGCTGGGCAGTGACCAGCCGCATGAAATTTAACAAGACACAGTGCCAGATTCTCCACGTGGGACAGGGTAATCCTGGTTATATGTACAAATTAGGGAATGAGAGGCTGGGGAGAAGCCCTGCAGAAAGAACTGTCTCCTCTCTCTGGTGACAAGCAGTAAGGCATGAGGAAACAGAATGAAGCTTCATCAGGGGGTGTTCATTTTGGGCAATACAAAAATATCTTCACAGAAAGGGTGGTCAGTCACTGAAATAGGCTCTCCAGGGAAGTGGTCACAGCACCAAGCCTGTCAGAGTCCAAGGAGTGTCTGGATGGTGCTCCTAGTCATATGATTTAGTTTGTGGTAGTCCTACAAAGAACAGGGAGTTGAACTTGATGATCCTTATGGCTCCCTTCCAAAATGAGATATTCTGTGGCTCTATGATTTTACGTTGGGTGGACTCAACAGTCCAATTGCTTATTCTTTACTTATTTTGTTAATTTTGCGGTAGTACATGGATAGAACTTTACTCCAATCCCTGAAAAAGAGCCCATTATCTTGATAATAGACTGGCAGGAATATGTTCAGTGATAAAGCTTTAAGTTACTGTATTTACCTCAAGACTGTGGGGTTCCTCCAGGCAATGGTGCATAAGCAGTGCAGAATAAAATTCAGATGACATAAACAGAACCCTATGTGCACCAGGAAAAACTGTTCTCTCCTGTCCTATTTCTGTCAAGCATTGCAGAGCTAATGGGAAGGTACTCACTTGATCTATTTGCTTTTCCCTGTGATTGATTAAAATTCCCTTGCTTTTGTAGAGGCATAAAACACCTTTGATCAGTCCAGCCAGGCACCTTATGTAATTTAAGTTTGATATTTTTGAGAGTGTGTTTACCATGATCTAAATCACCAGGATAATTCTAAGGTCTCATCCCTCTAATATTACCCACAACAGGCACACATATCCTTAGCATCATTTGTTTCACAACAAATACACATTTTGGATGTGAATTAAACAGGATCATTTGATAGGGTGCATTAGTAACAACGTGGCCTCATTTTGGTCCTCTATATGTTGATTTTGGTCAGAATTCAATGACTCTAGATTTACATAACTGTAAGTGAGAAGCATATAACCTTCCTGTAGCTCCAGACCAGAGTGCCACACAAAGTATGCTAATTGAAAACTACTACAGTTATAAATATTTCACAAAATATCTGCATAAGATTTATGAACATCCCTGCTTCTATGCATTCTTAGTAATCTACAGTAGTACTACTTTTACAGAGCCAGGTAATAAATTCTTTCTTTCCATTTGTAGGCACTCAGTCATGAATTCAGGAGTATTCCTGTGATTAACAACTCACCAACGGAATGGAGAGATCAATATTCTCAGCCCTTCCTCAAAACACATGTAGTAAAGACAGTTAAAATTTCTATAATGAAGAAGATGCTATCAGCAAGATGCTTTTTGAATGTCTCAGTGCTTTGAAATAACCCATATAGGAAAAAAAAAAAAAGAAATGAGGAGTACAATTAATTTATTTTTCTTCACGAGTGCTTGGACTTACACTTGAGGGAAGAAAGCAGTATGCAGAGGTAAAACTGTATTTACAGGAGAGAGAAAATCTTTGAGGCAGAAGGACCATCTTTTTTGGTACAGTAACTGAAGTCTGTGCTCTTAGCCTTTGAACATATGTGCATCCTTATTTTCATATAACCAAATAAAAAAATGCTGCTTGTAAGTGAAGAAATATTATTTTGCTGTGACACTGACTGCTTATTGCTATGGTAAGTGGCAACCCTGTCTTTCTTTCAGTTCACACTGTTGAGTAGTTCACTGTTTCATCACACTGCTGTATTTCAAAGGCATATTGTCAACATCAATCCAGCTTCTATTTAAAAAGGAATGGGCGGGGAAGGGGTTAGGGAGAAAATACGCAGAAAGAAGCATCTGAGTATGCAGGTTTTCTCTCTCTCTCTCTTTGTCTGACTTCTCTATTTAGGCTGCTATGTTTTCTATCTAGGGCAGTGACTCTGTATTCCTTGTCCTTTTATATTCCTAGCACAATTTAATTTCCATCTTGGCTGAAGATTGTAGCCCAAATTAAAAATAAAATACTATCTTATTATATGAAAATGACAAGTTTTTCATTTGCAAGTGTTCTTTTTCTTCCTAGTTGTAATTGCTTCTAATGGTCACCAGTAAAGGGCATCCTATTAATGTTGTTTAGCAGAATGAAATAAGACAGTGGCAAGTAGAGGAAATATTTTTGTCTTCACTTGTAAGATCTTTCCATTTGATATTTAAAATAAAAATATTTTTTTCAGCATCCCTAGCTCATGATTTATTTAAGGAGATTTTTTGTTGTCTACACATATTTTTTCTTTTTACTTCTGAAAAATGATATGTGCATGCATCACAGATATAAGCTTGGAACACTTGTGACTGTTCATAGATTTAAAGCAACATTAATTATTTTAAGCTCAGCTATAAAAACAGGAAAGATTGCGGATACCCTAACGGTCACTGGAAAAAAAAAAAAAGTATATTCATAAATGACAGACTTGTGTTGACTCATGGGCTGACAGGCTTTACGTAACTTTAAGCAATTATTATTATCATTATTTAACTCGGTAGCCTTCCTAAAAGTCTCCAGATACTCATACAAATAATTTTAAAGGATTTTTTTACTTCAGGGAGGGGGAGAATTGGATAAAAAATACGTTAGTAAAAAGCTGCTTTGTCTTGTATTTTCTTTTGTTTAAAAGCCAAAAGAGGAATACATTTGTAACTTATCACTGGGAGTAATTAGCTTATGTTAAAATATTGATTTTACATTAAGCAAGATAAATGTTAAAATATTGACAACAGAATGTGCTTCTTATTAAGACTGTCACTTTCTGAGAGGAAAAGATACTTTATTCTAGACAATTTTCTCTGTAATTTCAATATGTAAATTGCTTACTATTACAACATGCAGAACTGCTTAGTCAGGCATGGAGAACTTTCAGCATCCTGGTATTAAATAAAGGTCCAGGTTAAAAAGCTTGTTTGAATTAAATAAACTTAGGACCCAAGTTAATGTATGAATCACTTCAAATCTTACTCTCTCATTTTTACAGAAAATCAATCATGTGAAAAGCATGTAGGAATTTTCATGCGGCACTACACAACCTTCCACTAGACCTTACAAACTTGCTGTCACTGTGATGATCACAACTATAGCTGTTTTTTCTTGGCTTCTTTCTAGTTCTCTTTGGAGATGCAGAAAACAGATGCTGCTGATCTAATAAAGTGGGTTAACAAAGTTCCTCAGCTTTATGATAATTTTTGTTCTTATGACAAAATAGAACTACAACCTCTAACTGTAATGAGGAAAAAAGGAATTCACCCTGTAATTTTTGGCATTTGCTTTTCCATGGGAGCACCCACATATTTTTGTAAGCAGGATTAATTTTTCTGATCTCCTTGAAATACCTATTATTTGTATCTCAACTATTATTTTAGAAAAGACTAGGCTTTACAGTATGAGTAACAAAGAATCAGCCTTAACAATGGAGTAAGAGCCTAATTTCTGTGTGACAGTGCTATTGGTACTGCTTGTACAGGTCAATAGAATAGGTAAAGTGTCAGCTCAGAGAAGAAGGTAACATTATACTTAGGAAACCTAAGGGCAATGAGTCGTTTCAACTGCAGGTGGGACCCTCAATAGGCACAGATCTTCAGTACACTTCCTTTGAACTTTTCCTAAAAATAGGCACTCCAAAAGCACAGAAATGGCTTTCAAACCTTGAAGATACATGTTATTAGGATAAATACAAAACCAGGATATCTTTCAAATGAAAATGATAAGACTTATTGTCTCACATATATTAACATAAAAAGGAGATGATAAAATTGTGCCCTTGCAAAAGTTGTCTGACCTTGGTCTACTTATGCTTTCCAATTCAACAACTCCTAGTATCTTCATGGGCTGAAGCAAAGTCCTCAGGAAAATATCCTTCTTCTGTCACCGTGGGTGCACAGTGGGTTTTACCATCTTTATTCATGCCTGAAGCTCCTCCCCACTTTCCCTTCCTTCCTTTCTGCCTGCCTACCTCAAAAGATGGGGTCTTGGTTTCCTGGAAGAAATTTCCATGTAACTGAGAGAACACCAGTTAATCTTAGGGCAAAAGATTCCTGTTTGCAAATGCATCATGTACTCTGCCGATAGTAAAATGCAAGCGTCACATGCACTTCCTGTCGCAGAAGCTGGAAGGATTCAGTTGGTGTCTTTGTACCAATGCTAGCACCTAGGCAGGACCCCTGTTTTCTAATCTTCTCAGCAAACACAGGCACTAGTGGGGGGAGACTTGAAGACGATAAAGCATTTTTTTTAAGTGTCATCTGGGTCCTTGTGCTCTTTCTATTGAGTCTGGTAGAAGGCACCAGGTACAGAAAGGCCTGTGAAGGTTTGCCTTTGTTTGAACCCAGGTATGTTTCTTGTAGGTTTCCGAGGAGCTTATAGGCCACCAGAAGAGTTTAAAGGTATTTATAAAATCACTTACATAAATGAAATTATTTTCAAAAAAAATTGTTCCATTAGCAAGCAGCAGCAGAGGAGCTGCAGTAGGAATTTCTGTTGGTACTTGTCATGCCAAGTAAGCATAATCATGGCCCTCTTCAGGTTTCTTCAAACTCTGCCCCCTCAAAAAAAATCAGCAGCATTGTACCTCAGATGCAATGCTTCTAGGTGTGGTGAGAAAGAGCACACAGTTTTTCCATGCAGTTCAGCTCATGCCATCTGTCTCCCTTGAAAAGGCACCTTCTGACAAAGAGGATGGCTTTTAGACCACAGGGAGTGTATAGAATATGATTGCCCTAGATCTTATTTAAAATGAGCTTGGGCCTGTTTGAACCCACACCCACATCCTCTTTACAGAACCAGGTACAAATATATTGTCATTCTTTAAAAAAAAATTAAAAAAAAACAACCAAAACCTTCTCTTGCTTCACTCTGTCCCATAGATTTTATCCCTAAAATGGGACAAGAAAAAAGAAAGAAGAAAGAAATGCTTCTATACAAAGCCAGAGATACTGTGACCTGAAACATACACTTTTATAGAGAATACCATATTTCCTGCTCATTCTCTTTCTCCTCCATTTCACCTCTGTGGTGCATTGTGTTCAAACGCAGCTATTCTGAAGCTAAAATAACCATTAAAGACTTATCATTCTGGGCTAGACTCTGAATACTTCACAACGCATTTTTCAAAAATGAACTTATTTTATCCTTGTGAAATATAACAGTATGGATGAAGAGCTTTAAGACTGAAGTCAGTGAAAAAGCTGATTGTAACAAAAGAATCTGATTTTTAATCTTAGATTCTGCTAGTTGTATATTAGCTCTTCTTCCTGCTTTGTATTGTATCAAGCCCTCACATTCTCTAGTCACGGGCTGAAAATATATTTAACAAGTATTAAACTAACTATTAAACTAAACCAACTATTTTCTGGATGATGCCTAAATACTCATCTTAATAGAAACAATAAATAGATCTGAAATAAAAAAGAACTGTGAAGTTAAAAAAAAAAAAAGGATTTGTGCACACACACACATATATATTTAGCAAATATGAATGGTCTCTAAAGGTATAATTAGTGGAGAAGGAAACAGGAATTTTATACTAGGCAAGAAATAGGCCAATTCAGCTGAGGCTCCCTACTGCACTGACAGCTGGCTGAATCGTTATATATGTTAGATGTATAAGTACTAGTGATTTATTGGTCTGTTTTTCTCTAGCATCTTTTGTATGACAGTGCAGCAGAAGAAATTTAATAATGACCTCCAAATTGGATTTTTTGCTTCTTTTTTTCTTTCACTTGTTTTCACTTGTTTTTTGTGAGATAAGGTAGACATTTTTATGATATTTTTGAAATTAGTGTAGTCCTAAATTAACTTATTCTCCATCACAAGTAAGAGGAAACATCATTAGTTCCCTTCAAATACAGTGAAAGCATGACTATCAAGAAGAAGAGTATAATGGAAAATTGACATTAACTGATGATTTATGTCAGGTCAAAAAAGGAAATAAAAAGAGTCTACAAATTTACTCTTTTTATTTGACAAATAATTACATACTAAAAAAAGATAAGAAAATATTAAATCTTAGTTAGGTAATTGAATTTAATCATACCTACACTTTAAAATAAGTGTTTTTCAATATACTGTCATAATACTTTCTCTCATATAATAGTTGTGATCTGCATCTCTTCATTGCAGTATCTCTTCTGTATCTATACAATGATTCCAATGTCGTGCTGTTGTTGTTTACTGTTGTACTGTTGCTCATTTACAGCGTGATCAGATTTGTATAAAAATTTTCTGTTTGCCATTGCACCTATTTTAAAATTAACTGATAACTCAATCTGCATATATTCAAGAACCTTTGCCATAGCTTTGGTGAAAGTGATGGTCTATTTTCAGCTAGGTTTTCAAGGTCACCCTCTATTGAGCTTAATCTAACACCTTTATTTTGCCTATTTTCTCTGAAGAACCATATTGTCTGAAAACAAAATCTTGTGTGAGGTGAAGTCTGGTAGATTCCAGCCCTGAGTCCACATGGAGGTGTCTGCAGAGGTGAGGCAGGTGTTCTGCTGTAATTCAGGGTTAAGCAGTCTGTATTATAAATACAGCCTGATGAAGTTGTAGTGAGTCAGAAAACCACCAAGAAAGACAAGAAGGGCTGTCGCGATGATCTTATGAATAGATCACAGGCAGTCATGATGGAAATTTGGTGTTCCGCTCATAGGCCACAAAACTAGAACTTTCCTCCAGGATAGGGGCTCTTATAAACTACACAAACCTTCCAGGGTGCAAATCAAAAATATCTCTCCTGTCTTTCCCCATCTTCGTGTCAGGTACAAAATTTTGCTAGAGAAATGAGGCTGTGCCACTCACTCTGACTCACTGATTAAATTTTTGCATAGGCTCGAAAGGAAGTTCAATACTTGCTTCAGGTGGACTAAATAGTCACCACTTTTCCTCTCTTTTTACCCCACCATTTCAAAGTCATAAAATTAAATTTATTAATTTAATCATACCATTTCTGGGCCTTTACTTATTGTCATTTACGATACTATTAGTTCTTCATTATTTCTGCCATGTACAGATTCCATCTTGAATCAGCTTTTCTGGGTTTGGCCCAAAAGAAGGTTAAGAAATAAATAAAAAACATCCTCATGATCTCATCTGCTATAACAGTTTTCTGCCATTTCACTCAACTTCCCACACAGAGCTCAGTGCTGCCCTAAATGTACTAAGTTGTTCCTGGGTTAGTACCTTCTCTTCTCACAGCTAAATAGCCCATATAGCTGATTCTGTTCTTGTTCTATTTTCTCTTTGATGTTCTCAGTCAGGCTGACTATGACCTTCTGGAATTTTTAAAATTATATATTACATAAATTATGTTTTCTCTGAGATTTTCGATATTTTCTCTTTCACACAGATTTTTCTATCCATTTCCATTTTTTACAAGTAGCACTATTTTCCTCTTCTTGCAATGACTCGTTATCATTGCAGTATGTAATCACCACATACTTAGGGAAAGATACTTTTTACCTTTATTTTTCTCTATGAATTTTGAACATCATTCTTACTCCTTAAAAGTCGTTGTATGGATTGAAACACAGAAATACTGTTGTTGTATAATACGTTTCCTTGCAGACTCATCATTCATTATATAGGTTGATTGACTGTGGGTCAGTAGGCTATATTAGATTCTTCCTAGAAAGGACTCTGACATAAGACATTTTTGGTAGGTAATTGATTTAAGTATCAAACACCGAATTTTTATCAACAATTACAGTGGTGACACCCGTTATTTTTCAGGCTGTAACAACATGGTGTGCAATTTTGCATGCCATATCATACTCACCCACAGTAACTGGAAGTGACAACTTGTCTTGACTCCAAGAGATTGTTTTATATCCCAACAAGGTGAAAAATAATGGCAAAAAAATCAGGTAACACACCACAAATGGATTGTATTTTCTCAGATAGGTAGACTAAAGAGTAGAGTAGTAGACCCTTATTAATTGTAGAAACCATATTAGTTGAAGAATGCATTTAGATAAGAACAATGCTTATAATACATGATGCTAAAAGAATGGAGTGCATTCTTCTCTACATAAAATATAATAAGTTTTAGTCCTCTCAAGTACATGGGAAATGATGATTTTCAGAAGAAAAATAACTTGAAGTAACATAAATAAAACTATTATGTAATACATGGCATAAATTATGAGGAATGACACAAAACATATATAAAAACTTGAAAATAAAATGCTAAAACATGAATTTTTGTAACACTTCAGTATGTACAAAAATAAGATGAAAGATGTCCTGTTCTCCCGTATTATGCAAATAGTATCTGACATTTGGAATCATATCTCAGCTTTAACCACTCAAAGTCCATTAAAAGTGTACACAGAAGATTGCTTAATGTGTTACTAAAGCAAAGCACGTTCCAGCAAGAAGAGTGAGAAGAGCTGCTTGTTTGAAAATAACTGGAAACCTTTATTGCACTTTATGGTGTAGGCAAAGTGCATTCTTTTGACAATGAGGAAAATTCAGTAAAGCTGACTTTAGAATATTCAGCAATTTAGGAAATTTTACAGACCCTTTTGGCTTCAAATGTCTTGACTTCTATTTATAAATCAAGTGTACTTGCACGCCTATTAATGTATAGGAATATAAAGTGCCTTAGGGCAATCAGAAATTAATACTGTGCCTTCCTCAAGGTTTATTTGATAGTATTCGGTATGCAGACTTCCAGCTTGTACTGTCAAGTACTCTTTGGTGAGGGGCAACCTCACCAGTTCCCAGGACAGGGGGACAATCCCTGCCCTGGTCCTGCTGGCCACACTATTGCTGGTACAGGCCAGGATGCCATTGGCCTTCTTGGCCACCTGGGCACACCCTGGCTCATGTTCAGCCATTATCAATGAGCACCTCCAGGTCCTTGTCCATTGGCAGCTTTTCAATCTTCCCCAAGTGCTGCATAAGGTTTTTGTGACCAAAGTGCAGGATGCAACACTTGCTGAACCTCGTGCCACTAGCCTTGACCCATTAATCTGGCCTGTCTACATCCCTCTGTAGAACCACTAGGTGTTTAGTCAAGTGATTTGTTTAATGTACCTAATGAAGAAATCTTGCTAATAGAAAAAATCGTGGCCTCTTTATATGAAGATTGAAGGCAGGTGCCGGGAGGATGGTGCCAAACTCTTTCCAGTGGTGCCTGGAGATAGTGGAGATAGGATAAAGAGCAATGGCCATAAATTAAAAAATGAGAAGTTTCACCTCAACATGACGAAGAACTTTTTACATTGAGGGCAGCAAAGCACTGAAATAGACTGCCCAGGATGTTGTGGAGTCTCCCACTCTGTACATATTTAAAACCCACCTGAATGCAATCTTGTGTCACCTGCTCTAGGTGACCTTGCACTGGTAGAAGGGTTGAACTGGATCACCAGAGGTCTCTTCCAACCCTAACTGTTCCATGATTCTGTGGTTCTGTGACAATGACAACTTCCACACCTAGCACTGTGCACTACAACTTGTTATGATGTTCTAGAAGTATCTTTTTGGGCAATTTAATGCAAGGCAACTCTGCTTAATGACTGCTTAATGAGTTTGGAAGGTCTGAGATATTTGTGAAAGCATTTCTTGTAATCTAGTTAATTTACATTTCTACAGTGCTCAGAGAAACATAATCCCATTCTCCATGTTGCAGTACACTACATTCTAGGATGATGTCAATTTTCTAATATTTGCCGGAGATCTGGGTGAAAATGCATTGTGTGATTGTGCATGTGTGTGCATATCACTTCTCAGGTATACAGGTAAGAAACAGCAAAAGGTTCAACAACACTAATATACAGAAAATTTGGATATGTGGAACACAAAATTTTCAGAGCAGCACACACCAAGTGATACAGTTCAAAAGCAAATACCTTATTTTTTGTGAATATCTTAGTTTTTGTGGATCTGGGAACTCACACTTCCAAAAACCAACCTCCAAGAAATTCCCCAAACTGATATTTTTTTACATGCTCAGATGACTATCATCTCATCAAATGACTGCTTTTCTACAGGGTTTGTGTTTTATATTGAAGAAAGCTAGAACAAGCTTTTAAACAAAGTTTATCAAGGGCTATGAATCTAACTGACAGCTGAGGAGCACACAGAAGCATAAAGCAAGTACTTAGACACCACAGAGGATATGTAGGTTAGCGATATTTCTGTTGTGGAAGAAAAATATGTGTCCTATAAAACATTCCTTAAGAGTTCTAGCATTAAACAGAGGGCAGACAAAAAGTACCATAAAATAAGTATCAGGGAACTAGTGGTGCTCATGTAGCATGGATTATTAGTTTCTGGAAACAAAATGCAAGGAAAAAGCAGTTCTGGTTTATTTTTTTTCAAAATTCATATGCTCCAGTTGACAGGCAGGAAATAAAGAGGTCATTGTAATAATGCAATAGTGTTTTGCCATTCTGCAGTTCTGGAGGCACAAGCTTTATTAAGAATCTATAGCATTCTTTTCTGTGGACTGAAAGAGAGGAGACAGATGGTTGGAGGTTCAGCTTGTTCGGTTTATTTGTTTTCTTTTGATCTTCACTTAGGACATCACAGAATTCTGGTCTCGTGTTTTTTTGTTTGTTTGTTTTTGTTTGTTTGTTTGTTTAACCCAGGAAAGGGAAAAAAAAGGAAGAAAACAACACACAAATCTGAGAACAAAATATTCCAGGAAAATTTTGTTTCAGGTGAGGAAGATATACCTTTTTCTTTTTTGAGGCACTAGATATTCAGAATTGCTTTTAGCCAAGCAAAGGGCATCTCAAATATGAAACAAGCTACAAAAGGATGTGGTAATATTTCAGATCCTAAGAAGTAAGTCCTACAATGTTGCAGAATACAAATGAACTATACTACATAGCCTTGTCTCCTCCATTTGTGGTGAGAAGCCCAGGAAGATTTGAATATAATAAAATAGAATAGTATGGCATAGAAAATAATAATAATAATTAAATTTGAAAGGTTCAGAGAAAGAAGAGAATAATGCTAAGAAATTTTCTAATTGTGAAGGTTTTCTTAATTTCCAGAGGTTAATCTTGCAGTCACTGTCTCAGAGAAAAGTCAATGGAAGATTAGCAAAGCATTAGCAACCTCTTTGCTCTCCATTGCCCTTTATACTAGGGTGTTATTTGGCAGGAATCTGCCTTTTGACAGCTCAAAACACACTCCTCAGGTATTTTCCATCTATTTTTCTTATTTTCTGACATATTGGCATTACTTTCAGAGTTATTTACAAATGAAAACTTAACTTGATATGCCTATCATTTGTTTTTTACCTATACTACGATCCATTTACTGTTTTGGGAAATGCTGAGGAGCTTTAGAAGGGTATAAAATTGCAAAAAACAATGTAAATTTTTTTTCAGTTACTGTATAAGTTTTCCACATATGGTTCACTGCCTGTTTCTTTCAGGGTCTTCTTAAACTTGAAGGACAGGAGAAAAGAAAGACTGGAATTTGCTATTCACCATGGCATACTTTAAACTTTTCAAGAGGTCATCTCACATTGCACCGCACTGGGATCTTTGATATGGTATACTACTTCTGAACCTCAGCTAATCCATCACCTCGTGGCAGGCTGCACACAGTTAGCATTAAAAGAGAACTTCATCTGTCAGATTCAGATAAGAATCTATACCTATTTGTTCATTTTGTGAAACTTTAAAAACAGGTATAAACAACTACTACAAGACATCACTGTAAAGACCGATGTTATTTGTCAGTGTACTACAGGGGATACCAATTCAGACTGACCGCATCATTAGGTGTTATTGAACTGTTCCAGCACTTAAACAGTGGTACATCAAAATATGGTCTCGGCTGCTACACAAAGTGTAGTTATGCCTCTTTTCTCTGTACCTAGAACAACTTAATTCTGTGCTAATGCGACAGGGAGGCCTATAGAATTGATGATGCCAGATAGCTTGAGCGTTGCTGTCAAGATTCATGAAAGTTCTGAATATGAAAAATGGAGATCCCTCTTCAATAAAGACAATTAAATACTTGAGTACATGATAGGAAAGCATTTTTCATTACACTGATGAAGTATGTGATAAATTGTTAGCTTAGATGGTTCAAAGGAACTAAAAAGCTGAGATGTGATACCATGCTTAGAGAGATCAAAGACGTTCTGCAATGGTAACAGCTCCCATCTTTAGTGATCAGAAAGCATATTCACTAAAAATGGTGAGTTTTTTAGTCTTGATTGAACCTCTTCCTCAGAGGTTCCCCAAACTTCTGAAAATGTAGTGTAAATGGGTCTTGATAGGAAATTCCACCTTTTTGGAAATAAAATTCAAAAGAACTCAGCACCAAATTTGCATTATCCCTGATTCATTCTTAAACTCCAAATCTGATTTGTTTTCTAAATCCTTGATTGTCATCCTACCTGTAGTATTGAAACAAAATAGGAAGAAAATGCTCTATATAAGAGCAGTAATCTGTATTTGGCAGGAATCTGCATTCTGAAAGTTCAAAATACCCTTCTCAATTATTTTCCTTCTATTTTTTACATTTTCTGACATATTGGCATTTTTTTCAGAGTTCCCTAAAGTGAAACATAAACTTGATATACCTATCGTCTGTTTCTTATTTATACTATGATCCATTTAGTCTTGCAAAATGCTCTGTATCAGAGCATTTTCATGCCTACTTCCTCAGATATGCAGGAGATTATATAAATTTACTTCTTCATATTATATTTCATACAATATTATACATAAAATATCATAATTTTCAATGTATATATGAGAAATAAGTTTCATACAAGATTGATCATCGTTCTCTTATTTTCTAGAAAACTTCTGATCCTTTAAATATTCACGTATATCTTAATTTTTTATGCCTGTTCTAAATGTGAGGTTTAAAATATCATGAAATTTTAAATATTTTCGTAGCTAGTATATTCTACACTTTTGCTCTGTAGGCCAGGACTGATTAGTGGTGAAGGACTTCCTATAACTCAAAGTTTTCCATCTCATTCTTCAATATATCTGCATTTTCTGTGTGAACGAAAGGAAAAGTGTTTCTGAACACAGTTTTACGCACCGGATTACTGATCAGTGCAGTCTGTATCTGAGCAAGATATTTGTTTTACTTATTTTTAACGGTAGGAAGCCTACTATTTGGAATTATGTAAAGACTGTCAGAATCCAAACCCATTTTGTGAACTGATATTAGTGTGGAGGAAAGGGGTCTTAGATTCTGCTGTTTACAAATTAAACTGGTTTTGGCAGAAAAAGAAATTTTATAGGGAAGTTTTTGGGTAAAAACTGATTCCTCATTAAGAGCATTCTGAAAAAGATAAAACACAATTTTACTTTTGTTAAAACTCTACAGACTCTAAAGTCTGAACAGTACATATAAATCAAAGCATTATTTTGCATATTTTAGAAATATGCCTAATACCATTGACATACGTTGCTCTTTATTTTTTTTTTTAATTAAGGCATTCTTTTCATGTTTTTCTCTGAGAATCTTACCACAGCAGAATGTGTATATTAAAATTATGAAATCTGCCATCTTCATGAGAACCTAGTCATTTTTAAAATATACTTTTAAAACATTTACTAACAGTCTTTTTGTGGTCATTTCCTCGCTTATATGCTAGGAAAAAAGAAAATTTCTTAGCTAATGCAGCTGTCTTTACATCTTTGCTCAGATGATGCTGGAATTGCAGCTGTTAGGAGAAGGTCATTGACAAGCATGTAATGCAACGTTATAAATAATTGTGGAAGTTATCAAGGGGAAGAAAAAAGCGATGCATCTGAAACTTCTAAGATCTACCATTATTGTAAAAATATTGTAAAGTATATAGCAGAAATGGAGGAAAAATTGTCACAAAGCCCAGTAAGTTTTGTAATTCCATGCCTATGCAAGAATATTACCTTAGATGGGTGTATTATATAGAGGAGCCACTCTGACACTGCAGAACAAGGTACACAAAGAATAGTAGGATGGCCTTATTGCCTAAAATACTAGCACTGCTGCATGCCAGACCATGACATGATAGAATATATATAGACTACTGATTTCTAGGAAATACTAGTGAAGGAAAATATTCTGGTCTACTCTTCATCCCAAAGCAATACTTAGCTGAACGCTGGTGGCAAATTTTTTATGTGCATTGGATGTTACACTGCAAGCATCGAATTAATTCTTGGTGCTACTCTTGTGTGGTAGTAGGGTCAACATTTTCTCTAGCAAATGATTGTGTTTGGATATCTTTTGTTATGTTCAGAAACTCTGAAGTCAGTGTGTACTTAGGATTACTTTGAGCTTTTTCATACTAGCAAGGCCTTGTAGCATTGAATCTAGCATTAGAAAGCTTACAATTCCTCATGCAGGAACTTAGTGACAAAACCTGCTGCTCAGGAATTTACAAGACAGCTGGAGAAGTTATGACCTCTTGATGATATGATGAGCTCTATCCCTACTTCTCTGTGTTTCTGCCTTCCAGCTTTGCACTTTTTTTGACTTTTTACCTTTTTGTACTATTTTTCCCTTTTATATTGGAACTACTGTTCACCACTGACTCAATGGTTCCAGTCCTTTGTCTCTTTTCTGATGATTCATAGTCTACTCGTGCAAAGCACAACATTTTTTTCTTAAAGTAAATCTAAACTGAGATTCCATGGCTGTGGGTCTGCAAAACTAACCTTTAGGACCTGTCACCTGAGCAATTGGCTCTCAGGGAAAAAAAAGTGGGAAATCAGTCAATACGAGTTGACCCTGCAGATCTTCGTCTCCAGCCCTTAGATTGTTCCTTTTGCTCTCACCCTGTAGTAATTAGCCAGACCACATTTCTGCCAACCAAATCTCCTGCTTCATACCTGATCTGCTCATTGTAGTATTTCCAGGTAAGAATTGATGAAGTTGTTCCATTGATTATTGAACTGTGTAGTAACATGACCTTGCTTTGGCTCATTGCACATATGAAGCTTATGGCCTATGTCCAGGAGAAAAATCAGGCAGTGTACGTCACCAGTTTCCCTACTAAAGACACGCTTCTCTTTTCTTTGCAGTTTGCTGCTTATGCCAAAGACATCTCAGGATAAGGATATTTAATTATATGTTTATGTCCTTCTACTGCCAACTCAGCTGGCCTTTACATTGCTTAGGATTTGGTTCATAACCAATGATAACAAGAATTTCTGGCCTCTCTCCTTCTGATTTTAAATAATTCACATACATATTTTTTTTGACTCTTCCTTGAATTTCATGTTGGCAATATGCCTAGTAGTTCTAAAGAGTCTGTATGCTGATGTTTATCACAGGACACCATTGAGATCACAAAACAGAATGGATTGAATTTCATCACCAATTAATTTCAGAAAAAAGAAGATAGTCACAAGCAGCACTTCAAGCAGAGGCACAGAGTATTTTCTGCTGCTAATTTTGATGTTAACACCTAGGGAAGCAAATAGTTCTGCTTTTATAACCATTAATTATGTGCTGATAATTTTCAGAGAATCTTATTTTTTTCCCAAATGCTTTCTTAGATTTGATTAAAGCATCATTTTGTAGCAAATGTACTAAATTTTTTTAAGGAGCGTGTTCAATTCCCTAACTGGCCATCCCCATCCCCCCCACCCAGGGAAAAAAAAACCCCAAAAACGAAAACAAAACAACAAACCAAACCAAAAATAATAATAAAAAAATCATGGGCTTAAAATGGTTGTTCTGAAAACAAATGTGTTGATTTATTTTGTTCTTCTTTTTAGCATGAGATGTGTGGCGTGCTATTTCTAAATAAATGGTGCCATAAGACAAGCATATGTTGTTCTATATCATGCACTGCAGGTGTTGCAGTACAGGGTTGCATAATGTGCCACCTGAAACTCAGAGAAGCAATTTTCTTTAAAACACCAGATTGTGGAGGCCTAGCTCACACTGATAAGCACCTACTGACGCAAGCAGTTCCATTAAAGCTCCTCCTTTCAAGTAAGTGCTAACTTACATCACTAAGTTTTATAGGCCATCTCTGAGCTTCCAGCGTATTTTGGCATTAAAAATCACATACTGACTCATATATTTTTAGATTCTGTATCCACATAAATTATGTAGAATATGGAAGGTATGGCAAGAATTTCGGATTTAAAATGTTTCACATTACAATATTTATTAGATTAAATATTTTAAGCGTGAAATCCAGATGACCTCTGCTGTAAGTGCAGTCTTTTACTTATGCTAACATTGAACCTTATTGATATATAGGTTATATACATTTTTAGGTAGATGGCAGGACAGAGGACTTACATATACTTGCCATATATCAAAGAGAGGAGCCTTAGGCAGATGGTAACAGTATCTAATAGGGAAGGCAGGTAGAAAACTCATAGTGGTTTTCTGGCCCAGACATGTAATTCAAGTTCGTATTATAAAATACAATACTTGTCTATTTATAGAATGTGGAATTCTGCTGTGCTGCCTGTGATAAACTGTTTTAATCTGTACTGAAATGATTTCTGTTTAGCTCTTCCCAAGCCTGCTGCTTTCAGAATCTGAATTCCTTGTGACAGAGACTGTTGCAAATTTATTTGGCATAACATGAATTTTCTGCCTATACAACAAAAAGGACATTCTAACAATAGTGTTGTGGTACTTGGTTTTGCAAATCTTCTCACGCCACCTATGTAGACAATTGTGGAGGAAACTAGACCTGATTTAGACAGAATTGGTAAGTTAGTCGTCAATTGCCTAGACTGAAAGCAGTTGTGGTGGTTTAACATCAGCTGCAAATTAAACTCCCACTGCTATCCTTCCCCGCCTCCTTCCAGTAAGAGAGGGACAAAGGCAGAGACTATGGGTTGTGATAACAATTTAATGAGAGCAAGAAGCAGTGGAATAATAAATTAATAATAAAACATCAGCAATACTAATAACAAAAGTATAAAAAGGAAGAAGGTGCTTTACCCACAAAAATGGTGTAGACCACCTTTACTTAGGTCTGCATGGCTGCTGGGACAAAGACAAGACGGCAAACATTCCTGCACTGCCAGCTTCATGTGGTTTCCCCAGACTAAGATTAGATAGAGGCTGTTCCTGCACTCCGTGCTGCGTGGATGCGGGGACAAAGACAGGCTGGGGGCAAAGGGGCTCCTGCAGCTAGCAGTTCCCATCCCTGAGCTCCAGACAATGCAAAACAAACCCCCCAAACGCTCCACATCACGCCGCCCACATTTCTGAACCATTGTGCTCATTTGTGGTTCTCAGTATTTGGCTCAGGTCATCCTTTTGCACCTTGGTCTGCCCCTATTTCACTCCTCGCAGCTGTTCCTGGTCCTCCACTTCTCCTTTTCCCTCTCAGGTGCTTCAAGTCCACTGGCTGTGGGGCACACACACTCAGCTTGGACACACCAGCTGGGGCGTGCACTCCAATGGGCTTGCCACTTCTTTTCTCAGAGCAGCATCTCAGGCTCGTTGCCTCTTTCATTCAGCTCCACATCTTGAAAGCACAGCTTGAAGGAACGGGAAGGGAACCAGCAATGGCGGCAGAAGACTGGGTCTGCAAAGGCTGGTCCTGACACCTTTCCACTCAAGAGAGGGAAGGAAAATGATGGACCTCTTGGGGCGCACTTTGCTCTTTCTTCCTGAAACCAAGACCCCCATCGTTAATGTAGGTGGTATAGAATAACAACCTAGCCACACCATGGTGCTAAGCTCCATTCCTTCTCTGAAACCAGGACAAAGGAACCACAGTTCTGGAAGCTGTTTTCAAAGTAAGGGGAATGCACAATGTCAGCATGGAGGCATAATGATTGTAATCTCAAATGAGGCAAACAGACTTAGGTCCAGTTGCTAAAGCTGTTAGTAATGTAAGCATTCCAGACAAAATAAAGAAAAAACCATCTAGATTTTTCTCATTGTGTTTCTAATGAAAAGCCACTCAGCATATGATCATAAAATCAAATTGTCCAAATGCAATGCAGACCAAATATTTTATGCATTGCCTTAAGTGACATAGTATTGCTTCTTGGGTGATATTTGCAGGTTTGGTGTACACAACTAGATTTTGACAATAGTTGTACAAAGACACTATTTTTTTTCATTGTCACATAAGGACTGAGTAACATGATATAGGGTAAAATGTTTACAAAAAAACCTTATGCACATGCATACATATTTATAGATATAAAACACATAACATCTGTGTAGTATGTGCACTGTATGTATTTGTTTTATATATTTATATTTATATTTATATACACAGACATATATTTGCACATGTGCAAGCAGGTATATTGCTGTTAATGGAACTTCCCTGTCCAGCCATTCAGGAACCACTCTGCCAGTCACTCTCACACCACCTGAGCTAGGACCGAGGTGCAAATGCACCCCACCCACAGGAGTTAGACCAGGTTTTCCCTACTGGATTGACCCTAAGTTTCCCATAGCAGAGTTTCAGACATCTAGATCTTATGATGCAAAAACTAAACAAGAAAATAACAAAATAACAGCTCAAGCTGAGTGCCTCCAAGGAAGTACCCCAAACAAAGGATCCCCTTGGGTTTGTGCACTGGCATTCTAAGCACAGGAAAGTCTGGAGTCCTCGGCTCCTGCTCTGTCTCTGAGTGGCCAGCCTCCTGGCCAGCCCCAGGTCGCTGGGCCCTTTTTTATGCAAAGCATTGGCAATTCATGGCCTCTTGCCCCAGACTCAGATTCCTGCTTGGGCTTCTGCCCTACAGAACTCACCCTGCCATTCACACCGCAGCTTGCACACTGAGCTACCTGCACTGAATATATTCCTCAAAAGTACATATGTATTTATAAATATATATACATACATATATATTAGATGTAGAAGCTAAATCACTTAAGTAAACCCTGACTGAAAGTTGGGTGTGACCACAGGAAAGCAGGCTAAAACCATTGACTGCATGCTTGTTGCAACATTTTGTTGGTTGATGTGATGAAAATAGAAACGTCCAATTCTAATTTTCTATCCTTGCTCTAATTTTTTCCTACAAAATAAATTAAGGGTGCCATCATCAATATCATTCTTGGTACTACATTTACTGCCCAGCAAATGACTGATTATTTCACTACTTTGCACAGAATCACATAATTCTTTAGGTTGGAAAATACCTCTGAGATCACTGAGTCCAACCTTTGACTGATCACCACCTTATCAATTTGACCACAGCAGTAAGCGCCACATGCAGTTGTTTCTTGAACACGTCTGGGAATGGTGACTCCAGCACCTCCCTGAGGTGAGCAGGTGAGCAGTCCATTCCAGTGTCTAACAACATTTTCAGCATAGAAATTCCTCTGATGGCCAACTTGAACCTCTCCTGGAACAGCTTGAGGTTATGTCCTCTTGTCTTGCCAGTGGTTGCCTGGGAGAAGAGACTGACCCTCACCTGGCTACACCCTCCTTTAAGGGAATTGTAGAGAGTGATAAGGTGCCCTCTGAGACTTAATTTCTCCATGATAAACAACCTTAGCTCCCGCAGCCACTCTTCATAAGACACTTAATCCCCTCATCCAGATCATCAATAAACATATTAAACAGGACTGGGCCCAACACTGATCCCTGGGGGACACCACTAGTGACCAGCCACCAACCGGATGCAGCGCCATTCACCACTCTCTGGGCCCGGCCGTCCAGACAGTTTGTAAATCAGCAAAGGGTGCTGCACCTGTCCAAGCTGTGGGCTGCCAGCTTTTCCAGGAGAGTGCTGTGGGAGACGGTGTCAAAGGCTTTGCTGAAGTCCATGGCAGACGCAGCCTTCCCCTCATGCACCAGGCAAGTCATCTGGTCATAAAATGATATTGGATTGGTAAGGCTTGACCTGTCTTTCCTAAGCCCATTCTGGCTGGGTCTGATCCCTTGGTTGTACTGTGTGTGTCATGTGATCTCTCTCAAGATGAACTGCTCCATAACCTTGCCAGGCATTGAGATCAGTCTGACAGGCCTATAGCTCCCTGTATCCTCCTTCTAGCCCTTCTTGTCGATAGGCATCATGACAGCCAGTTGTCTGGGACCTCAGTGTTTAGCCAGGACTGATAATAAATTATGGAAAAAGGCTTAACAAGCTCTTTCACCAGCTCCTCCAGTACCCTTGAATGAATCCCATCTGGTCCCATGGATTTTTAACAGTCTAGGTGGCACAGTCTAACTACTTCCTCCTGGATTTTGTCAGGCCGGTTTTGCTTCCTGTCCTTGTCTACCAGCTCAGGAGGCCAGTGGTCCTGAAGATAAACAGTCTTTATATTTAAGACTGAGGAAAAGAAGGCATTAATTACATCAGCTTTTTTGCTTCTTTGCTGGCAATGTTCTCCACAGTGTCCAATAAAGAATGGAGATTTTCCTTGGCTCTCCTTTTGTTATTAATGTATTTATAAAAACACTTTTTATTGTCTTTTACAGCAGTGGCCAGATTGAGTTCTAGCTGAGATTTCAACTTTCTAATCTTTTTACATGACCTAACAACATCTTTGTACTCTTCCTGACTTGTCTGTTTCTCTTTCCGAGGTCATACACCCTCTTTTTTCTTCCCTGCGTTCCTGTTCAGTCAAGCTAGTCTTCCCCACTTGCTCGTCTTTTGGTACTCGGGAATGTTCTGCTCCTTCACAATTTCTTTCTTAATTATGTCCAGTCTTCCTGGACCCTTTCGTTGAGCACTGTTTCCCAAGAGAGTCTCCAAACCAGTGTCCTGAATATGCCAAAGGCTGCCCTCCAGAAGTCCAACGTAGATGTTTTTTTGACGATGTTCCTTACTTTACCAAGAATTGAAACTATTATTTCATGGTTGCTGTGCCTGAGGTAGCCTCCTACCACCATATCTCCAACCAGCCTTTCTCTGTAAACTGCAGGTCTAGCAGGGCTTCACTCCTGATAGGCTCTTACTAGCTGTGTTAGGAAGTTATTTTCCATGCATTCCAGAAACTTCCTAGACTGCTGTGTTGCCTCCTCTCTGCTGCGTTGAGTTTCCAGCAGATGTCCATCAGGTTAAAGTCTCCCACAAGAACAAGGCCTGATGATGGTGAAACACCAGCCAGCTGCTTATAGAATAACTCATCCACATCTTCATCCTGGCTGGGTTGTTTACAACAGAGTGCCACCAGGATATCTGCTTTGTCAGCCTTCCCCCTGTGCCCATACTGTCCCAACCTTATCATCACCTATCATCGCTAGCACCTTATCATCACTAGCCATGAGCTCTACACAGCCAGAACCCTCCCTCGTGTACAGAATCACCCCACTTCTTTTTCCTCCTCTGTCACTTCTGAAGAGATTGTAGCCATCCACTGTGGCGCCCCAATCATGTGAGTCATCCCACCACATTTCCATGAGGGTGACTACGTTCTGGCTTTGCTGCAGTACAACGGCCTCCAGCTCCTCCTATTTGTTACCCATGCATTAGTGCAGATGCGCTTCAGCTGGGCCTCATCTTTCTACTTGATGCAATTTGTCAGAACTTTTCCATCTAAAGGATATTTCCGGTGATGCAACAACTTGTTGTCTAGTGATACCACATATGCTGTTCCCCATAGACTGTTTGAATGTCTATGATACCATTTTTCATTCCTCCACTTTCTACTAAAAGCATTATGACAGTTCAAGTGAGAAAACAGAGACACTGCTGTTGTTCTAGTGAATGCTTTCACAGAGGAAAGGTATTTAAGAGTATGCCATTTCCTTTATTTCTATAATTCTATTCCTTCTTCACCAAAAAGGGTATTTAAAAAAAAAAAATCAGCATTTTTAAAAATGAAGATTTGGGGTCCCTTGCTCTTTTTTTTGAGAATCCCTCCCCCACCTCCCGCCCCAGTTGATAACTGTATTATAAAATCAAGTAACCTGTGACACTCTTGAAAGAAAGATTCTGCTGTGAGGTGAATATAGCACTGTTTTATGTATGTCAGAGTGTTCTGTGCATCCTTACTCTCTCTAAGTGTCAGGACTGTGTGACTCTTTCCATCTGCAACATACAGTCAAATCCCATTTTTATGAATTTCATAGCCTTTGAAAGAGTTTAGGGCATACCCTTACTTTGTCCCAACATGACATTAGGATACGACAATCTCATTTGCATTTGCATCTGAAGTTCCTAAGTGCAACAGCATTTTCTGTTTTACATACAGCCACAGTGGCACTTTTTGAACTGGACATACTGTGAGGCTTGTGGTAGTCGGCCACATAAAATCTGATGTAACCCGAATAAATCTATCAGAAAATTATTTATCTGCTGTAAACAAATGTAAATTCAAAACATTGGTTTTGAAGCCTCGTTGTTTTTCCAAGCCTCATGTTTGGAGATATCTACAGCCCTATCCTGGGGCACTTTCTCCTTTCCTGTCAGGTAAGGCTACGCATTTTCTGGTGATCACAGACTGGCACACGAAGCTGTGATGGCTCCGGGGCTGCCAACATGGACACACAGACCCTGACCCACAGTCCTCTCCCACAGCCACATGAGACAGAGTTCCTTGCCCAGGAAATAGAAGTGGAGATCAGAGAGAAGATAGGGTTGGATCACATGGGACAGGTGCTGGGCATGACCTCATGAACACACTGTCCATCTTCTGCTCACACCTTTCTGGCCCTTTGTATCACCCTTTGAATCTGTTTTCCTATGCTTTCTCTGCCTCAGACCACACTGATCCTCAAATCTCCTTCCTCTGGTTCTTCCACTGCACATCCCACAGTAAGCCCTGTGCTCCTGCACCCCATGAACCTCACACAGGTAGTGATGTCTCCGTTTGTGGGGAGATCTGGAGAGCTCTCCAGCCTCACAATGTTGGATGTAACCTGGTCCAGGAACTGACTCTCCCCAGGACTTCCTGGGGAGGTGTCCGGTGGGTGCTGGAGGTGCTACCCTTGGCACCAACACACCCTATCCCCAAACCATGGTGTCTCTGGGGTTCTTTTTAGGGGTGGAGGTGGTATTATATGTGTTTCCTTATTGTTTGTTTTTTTTTCTTTGTGCTCTTCTTTTCTCTTGGATATATGCTGTTTTATCACATAACCTTAATAGTTCTGCCAGGATAAACCAGAAATTTTTGCAGAATCTCAGATTAGTCTGAGTTGGGAGGGACCCAGAAGGATCATGTTTTGTCCCTGTGCAATAACATTTAATTTAAATGCAAAGTGCTTTGTAGTTCCCACATCAAAATTATATTTGAAGATAGAATATTGGGAGTTTTACAATATGTCTACATCGCATATGGCTTCACTTGGAATAACAGAGTATGTCATCTACATTGTAAAGATATTCTAGAATCATGAATTCATATGCTGCACCAAAATTAAGCTAGCTTTGACTGTCTAGGAATGTAATGGTCTGACTTCTGAATTTTTTAATCTTTAAAAAATCTACTGCAATTAGAACATGTCCAAATAAACTGAAAAGCAGCCTATGGTTTGAGGTACATGAAAGTCAACATAAAAAAGTACCTCATCTAAGATTAATCACCAAAGTTCTGTTGCATTTCTGCAGCTTTAAAGCTTCTGTTACCACACTATTCTTCTTCAACCCTAGCGAATTACAATAAAATTAAACTTAGTTAATTCAAATGCTCTTTACTTCAAATATTCCTTGGTGGGTGGCTGCGATTTATTGACTCCTTTGCAAAAGTCAGAATCCCACATTAGTTCCTTGAAGACACTAAGAACTCGTCATTGCTGTGAGCTGTTCTATCCTGTCAGCAGCTTGAGTTTCTTCTTGACTCTCCTGAGTGGCAGCTCCTAGCCCCATGCTGGCAGGAGTGAGAGAAGAGTGTTGCATATTTTGAGAAGAGTGTTGCATATTTCTTCTAAGCTTATTTATGCTAATGCATAGGTTATGGTTTCTTTCCTTCTCCCCAACACACATTTGCACATGCACATTCCCCGCAGTCTTCTCACTTTCCTCCAACACTTATTGAAGAAACAGGTTCACAGTGTTGTGGAGGATTGAGTGAAACATCAAAAATCTGATTTGGAGAAACCTGCTTTAACCTCATGTTTATTGGTGTGTTTCTGTGATTGAAGAAAACAGAATTAAACCCTACCAATATTTTGAGTTTTTTCTTTAAAAGGGACAGGATTTTGGCATCATTTATGCTTATTGAAATTTAAGGCACAATTGAGATAACCTTCTTAAACATTCTGACAATGGATATTGTGTTTATGGGATAGTTAACAGCTACATAAAATGAATAGGGACAAGTTGGAAAAAAATACTCTTGCTGACCCAACTTCTCAATAGATCAGATCATTGCCTGGCTTTGGTACGTGCTGGGTAGGTCCAGAGGAAGGTAGTTTGCTTCCAGAAAAGCAGTTAACTTTTGGGGTTGTAACTATACTTCACAGTAAAGAACTTCTTGTAATACATATATTCTTTTTCTTTCTAATTTCATGATGAGGAATAAAGGTTTGCAAAGACCAAGACTAAAATTAGTCCTTGTAAATGATCAATCTGGACCCAGCTAGGCATCAAATGTACAAGACCTCCTCCATTATTTCAGGAGTATTATTACATCTTTTTAATTTACAATAATTTAGAAGTTTGTGGTGCATGGTCCGTTTAAGTAGAAGCCAAAGCATTTATCATGACACAACAGATTTGATAAAAACAGCAGTAATCAACAAATGATTACACCTTCAGCTGGTTCTCCGGTAGCCCATGATGTTTAAATGCTGATTTAACATAAGCATCCATTTTGCACACAGACATTTTAGCTTCTTATATAACAGTGCTTTCAGCCCAATCATGCCCTGTTTTCTTCAATATAGTCTGCAAAGGACATGGTCTAACCAGCATTATTGTCACAAGTTTCTGAGGAAGTGCTTTTATAATGTTTTTATGTCAATTCATATATGTACATATACACTCATGGAAATAAAACCAGAATTTGCTTCTGCAGCTAAAAGTGGTTGTGGCTGGTATAGACCCATTCTTGTTTCCTGACGTGGAGGAAAGGCCTGAAAGTAATATATCTGAGCTAGAAATTTTTAGATGTGCTGTGTTTTAGCATCAAAGCTCTCAACAGTATATTTACACTTATGCCAATACATAAAGTGCTGTGAAAAAATGGTGTCAATTCCCAGTAAATGCTGTGAATACCACTCAGGTATAGTTAGGAATTTGTGCTAAAATCTTGTCTTAATAACTTTTTGCGTTAAGCATTTAAAATTCACCCTCTTATGGCATCAAAGGCCATTCATTAAAACACATCCTTGGTTGAAGTTTTATTATATTTGGAGATTTCATGCCGTCAGAAAAAATACAAGACGTATCCATTGGTTCCACTTTATTGTGACAGTGGAAATCATCTAATGAGAAATTTAGTATGTGTGTCCTACATATGCCTTCTCTTATTTGTATCGCTTGTGTGGATATATATTTTCAGCTGATACTCTCTCAATATCTGTACATAAAAACCTTTATTTTATTTTACTTGAATTAAGATGCTTCAGTTTATTAACTCTGTCTGGAGTTAATGTACTCTTAATGTACTCTGTGTGACAATGAAGCATTTATGAAAAGGGAGGTGTTACATCTAACTGAGGTGTTCACTGTATCTTTTCCATAAATCACATCTTCAGGTTTCTTACCAAAGTGACCCTGAGTTATAACTTGCTTAACCTAGTGCCATTGCTATGCTGGACATCTTGGTACGTGACATAGGAAATGCCATTGTGTCTGTCAAGCCATATTACATAGGGATAACTGCAACTTTTTGTTAGTGTAAGAAAAGTTAATCTTCTGGAAAAATTGAGCAGCTTGTAGGAAAAGAAGAAGAAAATATACAAATGCTTTAATATATTTTATTTATTTTCATAAAACGTCTTGCAGATACAGCTTTCCCTAGTAATCTACTGTCTCCATTTATCAAAGCAGTACTTTTTCCGTTTTATGTATGTATATACAAGTTGTATTCTCCAGGGAGGGTAAAGGAGAGGACTCCAGAAAACAGGCATCTCCTAAGAAGAGTACAGGAATGTATTTAAATTATCTGTGTCAGAGCCTTGTTTACATCAACAATTCTTACAATGTCCTCACACCCTGAGAATGTGACTACCTAAACTTAAGGTCACCTCTGATACAGTGAAGCTTGTTAATTTTGGATGAGACTTCTTTCAGGACAGTGAAGTTGAGAGACAGAGCTGCATGGTAAGCCTCCCCTGGGACTTGAGAGTTGCTTTGAGGCTCAGAGTCTTGCCTGGTGTCTGTGCCCCAGCCATCAGCCAGCCACTGTCTGGCTGTGCACCAGACACCCTTACTGAGACCTTGGACCTGTCTGATGGCTGCAGTCTGGTCTGGCCCTACTTGCTGAGTGGTGGGGCAGCCCTAAGCAGGCCTCTGTGTTGAGGCATGGGGCTGAGGCTGTTCTTCCATTTCCAGTGCAGCATTCAAAGAAGAAATTGTGGCTGAAAATCCTTAGACTGGCTGAAAAAAACTTGGAAAAATACTGCTTAGAGAGAACAATTTTGAATGTGTGTACACAGGAAGCCATGTCAAAGATATAGAAGTTGTTACGGACAAATGTAATTGACTAAAAAAATAACTCTTTGTTCTCTCTGGCACTGATTGATACTTTTTTTCTAACATGAGACAACAACTGAACATCCATGTTTGAAACAATTAATTCCCCAGTTGCTCCTCAGGGTCTGCTCTGTTGTCTTATCTGTCCTGTCTTCCAGTCTGTGGTCTGCATTTCTTACATATTACTTACAAACCCACGTCTGTCAAAACAAACTGGCTTAGCCTAAAAATTTGAAATAGCAGATCTTCTCTAATGAAGTCCATTTTGATGGAAACAGTACAACAAACACTCACACAAACAGCTGAACTGGCTTATCAGAGTTAAAGTATTTTGACTCCAAAATTAAATGCTTTAACAGAGTTAGCATTTTACCCAAGTGGCCAATGCAGATTTGATGGAGAAATCCAGTGGAGAAAGAAAGTACAGGAAGTAAATACGAATACTTAAGGAGAGGGAACAGAGAAATTCGTGTACTACAAATAATGAGCTGGAAACCGTGTGGGTGTATTCAGGAATCACATCAATAAATATAATTGTTTTATAGTGCTGTAATCACCCTCTCTTGAAAACACAAGAAACCTTTGATGGGTTGTGACTACCCAAGGGTACAGGAAAGAGATACTGAAATTTAAAAGAACAGATTTTAGGTCTATGAGAAAATACTCTTTACAAAAGGCTGAAAGTCAAAGCAGAAAATCTTAGACATAGCATATATAGCCTGCAGGCTATTCCTGGACACCTTTCTCAAGAAATGAATCATTTGCATACTAGTGAGAAGAATATCTTGAAATAAAATAGTGATATTAAAGCTTCCATGATCTAGGGAAAGATAGCAAAGGTATTGTGAGACAGAAAACCCCCTACAACTTGAGAAGTGTTATTTTCTTGAAGAAACTGGAAGAGAAATTATACAAACTAACACTGAATTCTTAAATATTATAATAAAATACATTAAAAAAAGAATCTGATTTTCCAGATTAATTATTGAAATAAGATTAGTTTCAGAAATTTTATGTGTTGATGAATTCTAAAATTATCTATGTTATTATAAAATTAATTTGCCTCATTTTCTTCTGTGCCACCCTTCTGCCTCAACATCTTTTTTTTCTTTTTCTCCTTAAAAAAAGACTAGAAATATCCACACATAATGAAATATGTATTTGAAGTTAATAATAAAATTTTATAGAAATTTAAATTTTCACCGGGAAGCATTTAAAGTAATTTCAAATGACTACACAAAAATGTTGCTGTCATCTTTTAAGTCAAAACTGCAGTCTAGCTTCACTTCATCTATGAAATACTGATCACGTTTTACACTTTGTACTTTATTGGCACTATGAAGTCTTGGCGCTATGAAGACTTTGCTATGATAGGTAAATTGATACCAGAAAATAAATAAAAGAGCTAGTTAGAGTATGAACATTGTAAAAAAAATATCATAGGATGCGGTTGTATTTCTATACTTCAATTTTATTTGCTAAAGAAATGAAAGCATCCTGATGAAATCCACAAGGTTCTGTTATGTTCCCTCTGTCTTTATTATAAATCAATTAAGCACAGAAGCTGAATACACTTTCACAGAGAGAAACATGGTGAGATAATGCTTAAGGGAAAGGCTCTTCAGTAGTGAACTCCCCTTGCCACGTGAGACTTTTATTAGACATATATAGAATTTAATGCTTTTAAAAACTGCTGATATTGCAAAACATTCATGAAATCTTCATCCTTTTCTCTACCAACAGCAATATCACAGAAAAAATGCTTTCAGTGAAACAAGAAAAACTGAAATAATTTGTTTTGTGGAAGTGTGTCAAGCGGAAGAATATTTTACTATAATTCACAAAACTAAAAGGCTCAAAATCTACAAATTTGATACCCACGACTGAAAGTAGTACCTCTTTTTAGTCAGGATAGAGTAATACAACTCTGAGTATAGAGTAACACAGTCTGAGGAAGTAATTTATCTTTGTCAGATATCTACATCAGGATTAAATGAATTGCAGTCCTGAAGTGCCTGTTTCTCTTTATTGCCAATAAATGGACTTTAGACCACTAACTAGAACAGAGCACATGAAAAGCCCATTTCTCTCTATTGACTTTAAAGAGAGCCTACATGACTCTTTTCTTCAATAATTTCAAATCTAAGTTATTGAAAACAAGGGATTAATAAGTGAAGCTCAGTCAGTATTCATTCCAGTAGACTGGAATTAAAAAATCCTTTGGGAAAAAAATCCTAAGAGCAATTCCTGGAATACACCCAGTCAGTTATGAAAATCAGTGCAAAATGGAAACTTCCTTAGGATTTCCTTCTTTTGCTTTCTTGAAGTCTGAAATGACCTGTTTTACTTAATTGCTGTCATAGTAGATAGGAGTTCAAGCCACAAAGAATTCTTCAAGATTGATAGTAGAATTTCAGCTGAGTAATTATTCTCTTTACTAAAATCTGTTCTCAGTAAGAAAATATGAAAAAAAAAACCCAACCGCCATTTACTAGGTTTTTTAAGTAAATATGTTTAACAAAGGAAAAATCAAAGAGAAACAATGAGAGTCAAAGAATGACAGAAGGTCCAAAGTAGCTTCCTTTTTGGAAACTTCCATGAGTTGTGAGGACACTTCCTAAATTGTTTGCACAGAGCAGGCAGAACAGAAACCTCTTACTAATGCCTTAGGGTGCTAATGTAATGTAAGAAGAACAGTGAAGTTCACACCACATCTTTTACTTTTGTTTTTCTCACTGATGTCATCTGTCTTTTTCCTTCTCATTTTCAATTTGAAGGTAAAAATCTGCTATTAAATGACACCTTTTGATCTGCAGCACAGAAGCCCGGAGGGACTTACTCTCTCAAGCTTCCTGGTGATATAAACGGCATGTTGCAGCTCATATATTTTTCCAATTCAAAAGTGCCGGAACACCTAGCTCTCAGGTGACTTGCAACATGATGTATAAGAGTTGATATTTTCACACAGCTCATATGCCTTCTTTCATCACATTTCATATAGAGATGAAAAAAATTCCATCTATGTCTTTTTTTCAGGATATGTCCGCAATTTATTCTATAAAAATTTCTTTCAATGTGTTAATAATGTGTTTCATACATATGCTCTTTCGCAAACTGTATACACAGTATATGTTTGTATTTGTATTTCTATTTTCATGTTGCAAATTTAAATAATTTCAACACTGCTCAGCTGATAAATGGCAAGGTCTGGTAACCTCAAAATCCACAAGAAAACTAAATTCTTGAACTGAAAGAAACTGAATCAGCTCTGCTACATTTTGATACAGCACCTGGTCTTGTTCAATTGAATTGAATTTAATAGAAATGATCCAATAATTTTACTACCTCCTGTTCACTCTTTTACCTCTCCCCATAAAACCATAGCTCACAGGAAATAGGTACTCTTTATACGTAAACACATATCTCCTTCCCCCCACTTTTGTTTCTAATTTCATTGTACCTTGAAAAATAATTAAAATTACACAGCATTTTAATTTCATTCTTATGAGGTGAATTACATGGTCAAGGAATTTTAAAAATACCTTTTTTGGTATAGGGTATGAAGTGCTGGCAGAAAATTGTTAAAAGTGAGACTTTGGTGCAGAACCAACTCCCTATTTATATGCTTCTCTGTGTGGGGAGTGGGTAGGGAATGGGCAGAACTTTGATTACTACTGTCATCCTTCTGAGTTGCTTTATAACATCTGTGTTAATACTCAGTTGAAGAACTGCAATTTATTGGTGGAATGTATCATAGTGGTAGAGCAATCCATTTCTTCTTCCTGAGAATAATGGGGAAAGAAAGTAAAGTAGACTAGTCATTGATGTGACTGGTTACTGAGTCTCCTGGGAAAGAAATCATTCTGATGCTGTTTCCGAGCAAATTCTTGCTCAAGATTTTACTTAACCTAGAAATTTAACTAGAAAGCCTTACTGAAAATTTTAAATAAAAAAGCACAGAGATTCTCACGTGCTGCTGAATTCTTTTAGTACAATATATTTATTCTTTGCTAAAAATTCAGAAAAATTATCATCAAATCATAGAATCACAGAATATGCTGAGTCGGAAGGGACCAACAAGGATCATTGGATCCAACACCTGTCCCTGCACAGCACCATTCCCAAGAGTCACACCATGTGCCTGAGAGCATTGCCCAAATGCTTCTTGAACTCTGTCAGGCTGGTGCTGTGACACTGCCCTGGGGAGCTGTTCTGGTGCCCAAAAACCCTCTGGAGGAAGAAGCTTTTCCTGATATCCAACCTAAACCTCTCCCAACTCAGATTTATGCTGTTTCCTCCAGTCCTGTCACTAGTTACAAGAGTAAAGAGATCGATACCTGCCTCTCCACTTGCCCTTGTGAGGATGTTGAAGGCCGTGTATCACACTATCACAACTCAAAAAATTCGACCTACATATTTCCTGGGATTACTTTAGCTTCTTTTAAAAATAGTAAGGTCTTCAATTTCAATTGAAAGATAACTGCTGTAAAATAAGAAAAGATGAGTATGTTAAATAAAAAGGATAATATTTAAGATTTTGTGACTTACTGGTGAATTTTTGCTCATCACAGTTCATCTCTTGTCAGTAAAAACAATATAGCCACACAAAGATAATGGCAGACATTACATTTTAAAGCACTGTCTAAAATAATCTGTGCAGAGATTGTTTCCTTCCTTTAAACTATTATCTTACTCTCTATAAGAGATGAGTTCTCACTTCCCTGCGTACAGTAAATTCTTTTGCTTCTGCTTTGCATTTATTTTTCTTCTGTAGAAGAGGACTCTTAAGATCATAAAATCATAGAATATTCTGAGTTGGAAGGGGCCTACAAGGATCACTGAAGTGCAGCTCCTGGCTCTGCACATGACCACCCCAAGAAGCAGACATTGTGCCTGAGAGAAAACACTCCTCAAACTGCATCAGTTTGGAGCTGTGACCAGTTCCCTGGGGAGCCTGTTACAGTGCCCAACCACCCTTTGGTAGAACTTTTTCCTAACAGCCAACCTAAACCTCCACTGACACTCTCTCATGCCACTCCCTTCATTCTTGCCACCAATCATCAAAGAGAAGAGGCCAGCACAGTCCCTTCTTCTTCCCCTCATGAGGAAGCTGGGCACTCATGAAGAGGACTCAGTCTCCTCTTTAGGCTGAACAAGTCAAGTGATTTCAGCTCCTTGTATGGCTTCCCCCACAGATTTTAACTGTCTTCGTAGGTCTTTTCTGGACATTTTCAAATAGCTTTATATTTTTATTTTGTTGTGGCACCCAAAACTGCCCCCAGCACTTGAGGTGAGGCCGCCCCAGCTCAGAGCAGAGCAGGACAATCCCCTCCCTTGCCCAGCTGGCGATGCTGTGCCTGATGCCCCCAGGACAGGGTTGGCTCTCCTGGCTGACAGGGCACTGCTGACTCACGTTCAACTTGCCACTGACCAGGACCCCCAGGTCACTTTTCCCAGGGCTGCTCTTCAGCCTCTCATTACTCAGTCTGTCCATACATTTAGGATTGCCTATCCCAGGTAAAGAATCTGGCACTTGCTGTTGTTACACTTCAGAGCTGGTGATTGTCCAGCCCTCTTGTTTGTCTAGGTGTCTCTGCAAGGCCTTTCTGAAGAGAAGGGAAAATCAGTCTAATCAGTCACAAATAAAATCAAGATTTTTTTATTTAAAGGAAAGCTAGTAACATGATAAAAGTGAATATTTAATTTCGTTCTCTTCGCAAAAATGAACAACAATCTGCTGAAAATACTGAAGGAAAAGCCTTTTGGTTTTTTTGATGATGTTCCTTGGGTGTGTCCAAAAATGAATTAATACCAAGTTTCACAGTATACTCTGACCTCACGAGATTTATTCTTGAAGTCTAGAAAGGAAACTTACATAAGCTATGAAGTGTTTTCATCATGGTCATGCATAATGCAAGTTAAAATGTTGGCCAATCAGTGAGTATTCACTGGTCTTATTCATAGAATCGTTTAGGCTGGGAAAGACCTCCAAGATTATCTATTCCAACCTTTGAGTGAACACCGCCTTGTCAACAAAACCAGATTGCTATGTATCATCCAGGCAATTTTTTTTTATTTTCTAAACTCAGGTGATGAACATTTTTCAATGGAGACTGAGGTGGCAGAAAATATGTTTCCCTGCGCAGGATGCAGGGCAAAAAAACAACTGTGCTAAACCAGAGCAGCCATGAACATAATTTTTCATCCCAGGATACCACAAGTATCTGTGAAAATCTTAGTAAAATTTCAAATTTAAACTGATAATCACTCAAAGAATCTGCCCAAGATTTTCCACACCTCTAATTTGTCTATTTGACTATGGTCTTTTTGCAGCAGGTGTGTGACTAGTTAGGAATATGTATGTGTTTCGGCAGGGGAGAGCACTCCAATAGCCAGCAGTACTTTCTCAGGAAAATATTTCTTAGCTACCATTTGAAAGATACTTAGTGTCACCCGATGACCTGCATGTAAACAGTCTTTGAAGTTACACTGACAGTAAATCCATAAGAAATTCAGTTTATATGGCCCACTGGCATAATCTTTGCTTTAGAAGTAACATTGAAATGTAGAAAGGACCATGCTTTTGATTGCTATATATAGAGCATGAAACTTTTGAAAAGAAATAATAGTTCTCTGACAAAAAAGTTTTCTGTCATCTGATAAAGCTGTTCAGAAGAAACTTAGAAATATATAGTCTGAGACAAAATAAACACTTTAATATGAGAGAACTGTCACTAATATATATCTTAAAATTACCTAATGCTTTCCATGATAAATCCTGTTTCTTACTCTTTCCAATTTTTCTAAGCTTTAATCACTTGATGTGAAAATGTCTTTGCTTCCTGCCTGTGTCAGGCTGAGCTATTTGGGAAAATAAACCAGAAAAACTAGCTAGTTCTTGTTCCAAGCTAGAGACAGATAGTCTTGTCAAATGTAAAATCTTCTTACTTTCTTTCTAAATACCCACTTGGATGGTGAGGAGTTGGCAGGGGAAGGGGAAAGCAAAACTATGCTGAATACCAGACAGATTTGAAAACTTGACTTTTTACAAATGTACACATGCAGCACTTGTGTCATCCAGCAAACTGATGAAAATCGTATTTTTCATATGGAAACACGTGATTGTGGTATGGAAATAGTTTTCATTCAGAGTAGAAAATTCCTAGTTGATCTATCCTGATTCTTTCTTTTGAAAGAGAAATTTCTGATTCCAGCTATTGTTTAGGTTTATGTACAAAGATAATTTTTATATACAATGGACATTTTATGAAAAGAAAAATGACACAAGAAGCATTGAGGCCAGGATATAAAAATAGCATTGTGATATACTTTCTGGTAATTTTCAGTGTTTAGACCTTTCAAATTATCTGGAGTCACTGTGGTGTCATATACATGTAAAATCCTCTCAAAGCACTTTTGGTCTAATTGGTATATATCTTATGCCAGGGCAACTCTAATTGATCCCTCTCTTTCAGAGAAATCCTATTCTTAATGATCCCTTCAAACATCTTAATAAACAAGAGAAAACTTACCTTGTACTCTTTCAAGTATGAGTTTTTGATGGAGATTTAATGAGTGACTTCCTATTGCTTTTCTTTTGAGATTATCACAGGTTTAACATGCCTCTAAAGTTAACGAGAGGTCTGACAATGTGCAGTGTACAGCTTTGTTTAGCATCATTTAATTGGCAAATATTTTTGGTGATATTGATTTAAAGTTCACAAAGAAAATCAGTGTCTTCTGGCACTCGCAGTAAGTGTTACTGTCTCAGTAGTTGGCTTGTGGAAATTCATTGACATTAATGTCTGTGACTAATGCAACTTCTTTTACAGAGTTTATGGAAAGTTAAGAAAGCTTTTAGAAACCAATGCAAGTCTGGGTTGGAGTAAAAAAGAAGCCAACAAAACATCCAAGTCCACAAAACCTGCATTTTGATTGAAGGTTGCAAGGTTGCAGGGTTATCAGATATTTGGGAAGATGCTATTATTTTGTCTCCTCAATATTGTAGTTGAAAGAGCTAATTACCAAGGTAAAAGTACATTCAGAGTACTGCAAGTTCATGGTCACAGGTGTCCTTGCTTCTCAAAGGTAAAATATCTTCATCTCTTCTTGCTACAGAAGGAATTTTATTTACTCCTATGCTGGGGAAAAAGAAGTGTAGTCTGTTAACTCTCTTAAAAATTTGCTGTGGGGAACCAGCTTTATTAAGACCCACTTCTTGCAATTTCAGTATCAGATTTCTACATGTAGAGGAAAGTCTCCACCAGATCCAAATTTAAGACCCAGATACCTGCTTATTAAATACACATGTAGTCAGCAGAATTGTATGCAAATGTTGAAATACCTTGTTTTCCACCATATAAGAGCTCTCAGGGTGTAATATACATTTAAATCTGGACTGGAATCAAGGTGTATTGTGTGAACAGACATTAACCTAACCACTAAACATTTAAATGTGATGGAAGATGTGTATATTCTACTGCGAAGAAATAAATTAAGAAGTAAACAAGGCCCACCAAGATATGAAAACCATAGTAACTTGCAGATACATATGTAATCTTTTACAGGCAATATTCCATTCATGACTATTGAAGATGATTTTATTTGCCCTTAAACCTATTATCCAAAACCTGAAAAGAAGAAAATGTGATCATATCAATGATCAATTAAAGGCTGTGTTTCTCAAAGAATGATCTGGGGTAAAGCAGGAACAAGCTTTTGTGTTAACTGGCCATATAGATAGCTCACTATATCAGTATGACTGCACAAAGAAGTGTCGGAGGGTGGAAAAAGAGTAAAAACCCGAGACACCAGATCTTGAAGCTCTGCAACAATAGGTAATATTGTATATATTTTTAATTGGGTGTTCAATTTTATTCTCAGAAGAAAGAAAGGGCTTTCCAAACAGTCTATGCCAATAAAAAAGAATGTAAAATGTGTTAATTTAAATTAAAGATATTTCACAAACGCTTGTGAAGCAAAACAAAAAGTTATACTATAGTTATAAAACAAAATGGAATTTAAAGCAACCAGAACAAAACAAAAGAAAGAAACTAAAAAACCCCAAAACCATCCAACCAAAGAAAACTATGGTGCTATGGAAAATGAGATCTGACTCCTTAGACATATCTGTACATACACATGTGTAGGTGCAATTTTTATTACACATCCATATATATTTTTTTATATAAGGTATATGTACATATATGTGTATGTACGTGTATGTATCCATCACCTAGGTTCCAGATACCAGTAGGCACAAATATGTGAGTAGATGTGTATACATATATATACTTTCCCCATTGTCTTTCACTTAATGAGAAAATGTTTAGTGAGTTTTAGAACAGTAGGATCATAGAATAATAGAAGGATTTGTGTCGGAAGGAACCTTAAAGGTCGTCTTGTTCCAACCTCCCTTCCACTAGACCAGGTGTCTCAGAATCCCATCCAGCCTAGTCTTGAACACCTTCAAGAGTGCAGAGCTGGCAGACTTACTGGTCAACCTGCTCCAGTTCCTCACCACTTCCACAGTAAAGAATTTCTTTCTAGCATCTAATCTAAACCTCCTCTCCTTCAGCCTAATACCACTTTGCCTTGTCCTATCACTATGTGCCATTGTGAAAAGTCCCTCTCCGACCTTCTTACAAGCTCCCATCAGGTTGTTATAAGGTCTTCCCAAAGCCTTCTCTTCTCCATGCTGGAGGACCTCAGCCATCTTAACCTGTCTTCATAGAGGAGGTGATCCAGCCCTGTGATTTTCTTAGTGGCTCTCCTATAGACTCACTCCAGCAAGTCAATATCTATCTTATGTTGGAGGTCCCAGAGCTGGACTGCAGGTGGGAGTCTCAGAAGAGTGGAGTAGAGGGGCAGAAGCACCTCCCTCGACCTGCTGGCCGTTTCCCTTCATGCAGCTCAGGGTGCAATTGGCTTTCTGGGCTGTGAGCTCATGTTGCTGTGTGACGTGGAGCTTCTTGTTCATGAACACGGCCAAGTCCTTCTTCCCAGGGCAGCTCTCAATCCATTCTCCACCCAAACTCTATTTGTGCTTGAGTTTTCCATAACTCAGGCGCAGGACTTGGCACTTGGTCTTGATGAACTCCATGAGTTTCACACAAGCCCACCTCCCACGTCTGTCAAGGTCCCTCTGGATGACATCACTACCCTCCAGCATTCTGACTGCGCTAAACAGCTTGGTGTCATTAGCAAACTTGCTTAGGGCACCCTCAATCCCGCTGTCCATGTTGACAGCAAAGATGTTAAAAGGTGCCAGTCCTGATACTGATCCCTGAGGAATGTCACCCATCACTGGTCTCCAGCTGGACATTGGCTTGGTGACCATAAATCTTTGAGTGTGGTGATCCAGGCAATTTTTTATCCACTGCTGGTTGGTTTACCCACTTAATGTACTTGTCTCCAGTTTAGAAACAAGGATGTTGTGTGAGACAGTGTCAAATGCTTTGCACGATTGCTGGTGTTCCTTTTTACAGGTCAGTCACAATGGAAACACTCCCTTCCTCATTGTATAGCTTAGCTATACCTACTCTTGATGTAAATCTTTCCATTGTTATGATCATAAGAAATTAGGTTTCTTTTATCATTCAAAAAATGAAGGATCTACTTTTACAGCTTTACACAATATGTATTTCCTTATTCACAGTTGAGTAATTTTTCCTTTCAAATATGTGATTATCTAGCTCATTTATCGAAGTGAGATAAAGTGTGAATTAGTCTGAATTTATAGAATTTTAATGAGTGCATGATATCTTATTTTTTTAATCTCTTGCTGAGAATGCTAAATTAAATATATTGCACGTGTTACTAATTACAACAGTTTATGAAATTACAGATATTTAATATTATTCTGCAAGATTTTGGTATGCACTAAGTAATGAACAAATATGAAATGTGCCTTCTGTATAGATGCTGCCTCATTTTAGTACCACACTAAATTACAGAAATCCTGCCACTGAAATGTACTAGAGTTCATTCCCTTCATTCTCTCCTATGAAAAATTAAGGTTTCCCACAAACAAACAAAGGATTCCAGACAAATTAGAAGGCAAATTCCTTTGGTCTTTAGTATTGTCAAGCACTCAACTATGATGGAATTAAAAAAAAAATACTACATGATAGCTTCATTTAAAATTTTTTATATGTGTCATTCCATTGAAACAATAGAATGGTTAAGAGTCTTGTGTTCTAATTCAGGAGGAGATTTTAATTTTAAATGTTCTGCTGATGTAAATTATATTTTCTACAAAATCTTTTTTTAGATATTCAGCTTATTTTCAGTTCCCACTACGAGGGTAAGAGGGCCTCTTTAGACATCAAAAGTTCTGACAAAGCAGAATTGCTGATGGTAGTTGATGCTTGCAGCTTCACAGAGTAGATAAAAGAGACACGTTTTTTTCAGCCTGAAAAGTCCTTTCCTCATTTACTTTACAAGCTGACTTGTAATATAAACTTTAAATCCCAGCCATATGGCCAAGATTTTTTAATTACTGGTCATCTCATGCACCAATCAAAGAATAAATTAGCCACACAATCTTACAGTATCTAGACCATGTGGAAGTCTATATTTAAATTTCATTCATGTCTGTGACAGTTGCATTGTATTTAAAAGAGGACTCTTCTAATCTACTCCAGGTTGAATCTTACTATTGTGAGCAAATTACAACCAAACCAATTTTAATTACCTTTGGGGGGAGTAAGCTGTGACTAAGGCAATTATGTGTGTCTACTGAGCCCATATTATTAACACTAAATTACAATAATGTTTTCATATGATTAAGCAGGAATAATAATTATAATAATTATAATTTTTTTATATTTAATAAAGAAAGAAGTCACCTTGTTTAAAAAAAAGTCTTAGCCTTTTTTTTGGTGTTATACTGTGCTGCTCTAAATCCACAGCATTTACATAGACATGGTATGCAAATAATCTAAGTACAGAATGTGAACAGTTCATGATTTAGGATCCAAGTCCCATATAATTAGTATAACAGTTCAAATCCCTCTAAATTCAAGTTCTGCATATGCATACATTAGCATGAATTAATGTGAAATTATTGTCTAGGCAAGATTACATGTAGGTTAGTGAAAATTTAGATATTTAAGATTATGTAAAGAGACAAGTAACACACTGTGAGTTACAAACAGAAATAAATTATGCACAAACATATGGGAAATAACTAAAGAATCTGACTATCACCTGTAAGATTGAAGATAATTTTAATATAGATCGGTAGAGAGATATTTAAGTCAGTGCAAAAATAATGGTCACACTTCCCTTTTTAAGGCTGGGTTTTAAGAAAGTTTTTAACACATGCTTTGAGACATTTTCTTCAAGGTTTTCTTCTGACTGCACATAAAGCAAGTTAGATTAAATCCTTAATTCTGCATAGGATATGTGTAATGAAAAGTTATCCAGAAAAAAACAACACTTCTTTAAACACTTAAACTGATGATGATCTGAGATATATATTCTCATATTTCTTTTAGGTCAAAGACAGAAATACTGAAACCTTGATGCTTCAAAGGAACTAAAACATTCCTGACCTGTGCTAAGGTTTTGACAGGAGCTATGGTCTCACAACTGAAAAAAAAAGGAAGTAGGTTTAAAATATTTTTATTTTTTAAAATTTCCTTTAAATTGCACTTGCATTTTCTTCAGTTTGGTGTTGGTTTTGTTGTTTTAAGATTTTTTTTTAAATATGCTGACCAATAGGACAATCTTAAATGAGATTGATTCGTTATCATACTATAAATGCCAAAAGTGTAACAAGTTTCTGAACTAAATTTCAGTCAGCATAATAATAACAACAATTTATCTTCAAGTAAAATCTTTTCTCCAGTGTTAATCTGTAATAAAAAAATAATTATTCTGAAATAAAAGTATTATAAATCCAAGATATATTAACTGTCAATTTACACTAAATTAAAACAGAATTGTCGTAAAAGTTTTTGTATTGAAACTGTTCACTGAGGAGTCACATCTTGGGGTTATTAGAGAGAAAGGGCATGGTAACAGAGACCTCAAAATACAAGCATAAGCTGAAAGCTGAGGTTTCAGAAATGCTAGCAGATACAGCAGGTCTATAAGCACAAGGAACAGATGGTAATTAGTGGTTTATTAAAGGAGAGTAACCTTTTGTGCAACCAACTTTAAATGTAAGAAAAAGTCTGAAAGGATAAGTCTCCTTCACAAGCAGATTTGAATATAATGTGGAACTGGGAGCCATTGAAGAAAAGCCCAGTAAGCAGACCATGCTGGGAAACATATGAAGTAATCCCAAAAGGAGGAGAAAGAAGACACCCCACCCGTATCACACTCCCCCAACAGAGATCTTGCATTTCTGAAATGCATTGATCTTACCTTCTGCATCCCCAGCTTCTTCCTGAAAAAGTCTGGTTGCCCATTGACTTTAGAACCCAAAGAAATAGTATAAAGTATAATGAGATACTATAATTGAAAACTGTTGACTACAACTCTTGGTATCATTACTAAACAAAAAATTCTCAGGCTGTTAAGACTATAGTTTGACTCACACTAATATCTTGCCTTCTCACTCAAGGTTTTTTTCCTTAATCCAGAGAGACTGAACAAATAATGTGATGACTCTGTTCTTTTGGATTAGTTGTTAAAACTTAATTGCAACAGATTGGGAGGATGTGGGAAAACTAGGCAATAATTTGCAAAGTAAAATGGAAGTGTAAGTTTTCATCTTCTAAATGCGTTATCTGCTTATTTGATCAGAAACACTTTTGACCCCAGACTAATGGTAATAAATCAGATTATCACATTTGCACTGCCATTATGATTACTGAAATTTCTTTCAAAATATTATGACAAAAAAAATTATAAACATTTGTATTTTCAGTATTAACTTTTTTTCATACCTCAGCTAACTAAAAATAACTGAGACTTTTATTGGAAAAAATAGCTAATTATCTTTTTCTCTTGAAATTATGTTCCAAGCGGCTTAAGGGGCAGCCTATATAGAGGCAAATTTCTATTAATGCTGCTCCAGAAAGCTAGTTGCATGGATCTTGAGTGATCTCCAGCTTTTCAGCTAGAGACAATCTTCATTTTACTGCAAGAACACTGATTACTCTTTCAAAATGACAACACATAAAATGCTTAGAAAAAAAATATTCTTAATTTAGTCTGTATTTCCCAGGCTCTGTATCTTTTACTGCAAATTATCACAAGCACAGGGCTGAGATACTTCAATACATTATTAGAAGAGTCACATAAGTGACACAGTCTTAGAAGTGTCACATAAGTGACACAGTCTTTGCTTGATGACTGGCCATGTTCCCCAAACTGGGTCTTGCACTGAGAGGTGTGACAAAAAATAGGTTTTCATTCCTTTAAACTTAGAAAGCTGTATGCTTCTGCACAGCAATGTGAAAGTCCTTGTTCTTGCAATGTTCTCCTTGCAGAGTTCATCTTAGCAACTGATTATTAAAGATGTGATTACTGTCCCTTTCAATGTGTTTAAACTGAAACATAGAATTCATACACAAGCTATTACTACATGTTATCGTAAAATTTGACTTACAATAATAACAAGAAACATGGACAAAGTCTTAGTATAATCCATGTGTCATAAACTGTAATCCTTAACTTTTTTTTTCTTCCCCTCCAAGGATATTGTACTTCAGTCATTAAAGAGATCATAAATCTTTTTAAGGAAATATTTACACCGTGTAAGAGGATGCTCAATTTAATGTACGAAGAATGCATTCACAAGCCTTAAAACCTTTCGATTAGTATATTGGGGAGTGAAATGCCCCTAAGGATACTGATGTCTTGATTTTGAATATTTTGTGACAAATGGCCTCTAATATGAAGAACTGAGGACCCTCAGCAGTACTGTATGATCTAGAGATTAGTATTTGGACATAGAAAAGCAGCAATTTAAATGGCGACCTTCTCATCAGAAAGTAGGAGTTGAGCAAGAAGGCAAAGAGATACCAGGATGACAAGTTTAGTGCCTGGATATCCCAGCTAACATGTCATTATTGCCCTATTCTTTTCCCAGAAGTCTGACAGAACTCAAAAGGCTGTAAAGGTGGGAAGGTTCTTTCAAAATTTTTCAACTGCATTTTTATAAGTGTAGAGAAAATGGTATATCAAGGGAAATAGTAGAGCAAAATTTTGCATCAAATATATGTAGTTGTTGACTGGCTGAGCCATAGGGATATATTTTTAAAGATCTGTATCTTTTTGGGTCTTAATTACTACTGTGAGTCACTTATAGGCCAGGAACAAACAAAGGTCGTTTTTCTAACAGTTGTTTACCAAAATCGAGTTACAGGTTTGAGTCTAGTTTTGAGTGAAGACACATATATATTAAAGATATTGCCTTGAAAATTGATATCTTAGTTCAGATCATTACTGCAGAGAAAGCAATGGCATGAGCCATATTTCTGAAACTGCTTAGAAGTAGACTGTTTCCTTCTGAGGAAGTTTTCCACTTCAACTTCCAGAACTAATGAATCACTCTTTGGTTTCAACTGGAAGGATCCTCATAAATTTTCTTCGATAATATATGAATAACTAAGAGGAAAAGATTACGTAAAATGTGCTATTAGTCACTTTATATCTCGGAAACAATCATTCTTTAATATGGTTATTTGAAGTCAGGCTGATTTCAGATTATAGTTTACCTAGCTTGTGTCTAATTATCATAAAAATGTGCAAGGGCTGGCTTTCATGTGGCTTTTGATCATTCACATTGAGAGTCCCAGAAGATCTTGACCAACTTCAACTGAGATTTCTCTTCTCAGTTTTATTTTTTTTTAACCTTTTAGTTTCTTTTATCTTTACAGCACAATCTCACAATTTTACATTATTATCTCTTTACATTTGTTCTTCCTCTTTGGAGACAGGTATAATTGTAGGTATTTTTCTCAGTAAAATACTGAAAGAAATACTTCTAACTTGTGAGGGTACAGGCATTAAATTATATTTTCATACAGACATGTTTGACATATAAACATATTGACATACATTCATACTGAGTCTTTGCTCATGGTATTTTAAGTAAATCAACTGATATGTATCAATGACTAAAACACGTATTCAAGAAGATAATATGTGATGGCAGCTAGGTACAGATGTGCCACGACCTATCTCTTCTTAACTCTTCTAGAAATGCTGTGCCGCATTTTGCAGTCTTCAAAACATAACCACAAGTTAACCTTGAATTCTGACTACTCACAGAAATGTTCCTCACTTGAAACTGCCTCACTTTAGTCCATGGTCTATTCCCAAAGGGCAATCTGTGTTTCAAATGTAGGAATTTATAATAGCAAGAAAGGAACTTGATCCTCAAAAGCTCTTGCAAAAACCTTCAGTCTGTTTAATGTGCACAGAGGGTCTCAGGGTCTTACCTGCCCATTGACAGCTGTCTTGGAAAAGTGCTGAGTGCCTCATTGTTACCCAGGGCTATACTGAGCATTGTTACCACAGCACAATGCTCAGTATAGCACCTCCTCTCCCCACATAAATTGAAATCCCTAGTACTGACTGTCTCTGACACGACCTTCCTTTAACTCACCTGGGTTCTCAGAGACATCGCGTATTGCATCGCACCTCCCTCCTACATTTATTTTTCTTTAAAAGAGTTAGAGACAGATTCAGAGATTGCCCAGCAAGTGACTGAATATTCTGGCAGCTCAGGATTGTGATTTGTGGTTTGTAAGGAGCAGCTAACTAGTAGACATTTCTCCCATCTCCTCTCACATGCAGTCAAAGAAATTGGTGGGTTTATACTCTTGCCAATCCAAATGTGGATTGGTGACTTAACACCTGGATAGAGAAGGGAAGGACATTTCACACCTTTTTCCATGGCCTTTTCAGTCACCCTAGACTAGAAAAAAACTGCATTCATTTTTATTGACATTTCTTTAAGTTTTTTCATATACTCATGCTTCCAACTCAAAAAAAATTTCAATAAATTAAACAAAATGTAGAAAACACTATGGAAGGTACTCTAACTAGCACGGTACATTATTTCATATCATACTATTATGGTATTCAGAATTATTAATGTTAATTTAAGACAGAAAAATTTCAATAGTTCAATCAAAGTAATGTGTATCTAGTGGTGATACAATTTTTACAATGTAAAATACATATCTGCATACTACATCCTATGCTTACATAAATAGAAGCACATATATGTATTAAGATATATACTAATATGAATATATGTGTATACATATATATTTCTCGGGGATGATTTTGAGATTAAAATGTTTTGTCTATTTGACATTAGGTTAAAAATTTGGAAGTTTATTCTTTGATATAGGTTAAAAAGTTGGAAGTTTTGAACACCAGAAGATTGAAGAGTTTGCTTCAAATCAGGCAATACATCTAATAGTTTTTAAATTAATACAGATGTAGTCAGGATTGATGCTAACAAAAACCTTTCATCCACCCATAAAATTCCTGATAGATTATGTACTCTATTTTAACACATGATTTTAAATTCAGCAACAAAATATCCATAGCTCATAGCTTTATTAAAATGCAATATGTATGTTAACTGTTATTATATGATTTCCAGTGGGAGTGACTGATATCTTATTTTTAATTTGTAAATTTAATTTAATTAAATTTATAATTTTTTTAATCCCACTCAAAATGTAGCAGTATAACTCACCAATGCCTGAACTATTTTGTTTTGTGAGTTATAGGGGCTTTCTGCCTATGAGTTTGATTGAGAATCTGTAATTATGTCTTATCAATCCTCTCTGAAAAATAACACATAATTAGACAGAGCTTAGAAAGTAGCAGTTAATTTAAGAACACAAAATTTTTTGTTTTAATCTATAAGACACTACATCTTTGTTTGGAAATTTTCAGATTATCAAAGGAAGGAAATAACATTGTGATAACAATATTGAGACTTCTTTTGTTTGGTTGGTTAGTTTTGTTATCTGGCATCAGCATATTCATCATCTGTTTACTAAGTAAACATTTGGGGAAGTTACTGCATATCTAAACTAAACAATTCTGAGTAATTGGTGGTTATCTAAAGATGTGAATAACTACAAAACATCTAGATATCCTAATGACATACTTCAGTGATCCATGCCATTCCCAAATGTTTCTTGCCAAGCAAACAGATCTAAAGAAGCGATTTACAAAGCAAGCTACTAAACTCAGAGTTCCCAGTTGTGTAGGTAATCACCTTTCATGTACTCTTAATGAAAGCAAAGTCCTCCTGATTTCAGCTTTATTTCAAGGGCTTTTGCTGACATCAAGAGTGAAAGTCAGTGAGAATGGTCTTTCTAATCTGAGACATACTGGTTTGCTGCATTTTTTTTTCCTTCACCACTTTTTTTTTTTCATATAGTTTCTGCCACAGGCCTCCCTCTCTGCTTATTCCATCTTACTTTCACATGCTGATATCTCATCTAGTGACAGTGTGGACTCTCAGACTTTTGCTGCTTCACTGTATAGCTGACTCCAAACCTCACAAAGGAAACAAAGTTTAGATACTTGAATGTCTGTTGGTTTTAACATCAGACATATATCATTCAGGAGCCCTCACACCATGACAACAGTTATAATTTTTAGCCACTATATGTGTTCTTTTTCTTCTAAAATTTTATTAAGTTGTTTTATTCCGATTGAATTGAGAAGAGGAACAAAACAAACCAACCAACCAACCAATAAAAACAAAAAAACCAATGAACAAACAAACAAAAAACCCAAAACCAAAAAAAACCCTCCCAAACTCAACATCCAAACCTCAAGGTCTTGACTACTATAATGCTCCCAAATCATCGCAACTCTAAAAATTGTGTGGAGTCGTATGTGGCAAAACACAATTCGTTTGTGGGACCTAGAACAAAACTAATACAGTAGTGAAAACTGATTTGCACAGCAAGGCTTTGGTAGTGGCAGAGGCTGCTGGGGTGGCAGAAACTGCTAGAAGCTTCCCATACATCAAACTTGGTCATGTCATTGACACTACAAAAGTAAATGGGTAAAAAGTGAGATGCAGAAAATTCTGTTTTAATAACATAAAACATTTTTTTTTAATATTGAGGAAGGCCAAAAATAGGAAGGTTGCCCAGAAAGGTTGTAGAGTCTCCATTCTTTAGAGATATTTAAACCTTCCTGAATACGGCAGTGAGAAACCCAACTGTAAACAGGAGTGTCACTAGACCATCAGCCCCTCTCTAGTTCCGTGGTTCTGAAATGTTGTGGAATTCTGTATCACTAAGGCCAACTGGAAAGATTTAAGTGCTCTAATACATTTGTTAGTATTCAGCAATGTTTCACTGGTGAAACGTGTTCTCATAAATACAGAGACCGATATATGAGCACAGAATGGTGTCACAATTTTATAGATTATGGAAGTTTCCTGATAGCAACTGTGAGGAACTGAACAAGAATCTTGTTAATTGAACCATTTCAAACAAAAGTGCTTCTAACAATTTATACGTGTTCATTTATGTCTCAGTGGTTTTGCTGGCGGGGAACTGCACGTGCACCTGATGAAAAGGTAGCCTCCTTTTGGTAAGGAAGTTGTGTTGTTCTAATGCCTTCTTCTTTGTTAATTTAGATTTTTATTTTACTTTTTTCTCTTTTAATTTTATTACAGTTCTGCATAACTTTTCACAAACAATAAGAACACTGTGCCCCTCTCCTGACATACTCATTGAGATCTCCATCTAAGCAATTGTTCAATGTCTGAAGAGACTATATAATATGAAATTGAAAAGGATCAAAATGTTTTCATATTACTTTTAAAATATTAATAAGGGTAAGAGTTAAAGTAGCCTGGAAAAAAAAATAGGCACTGAAAAGTGGCTACTCCATTAGTACTCTCTAAAGAAAGAGCAGAAAGGGTATTCAGATATAAATATGAACAGAGGAACCAGCCAATGTTCTTACCGTTTCTGTTACTTTAACTTTTCAGAACAGGCCCTATGGAAGCATGTGTGGGAAATACCCAGAAAAAACCCCAAAGGGCAGTGCTTTCTATAGTATTACTCAGTACTCTAAGAGTCTTTTTTTTCTGTCCTTTTAGCATTTCTATTTATAACAAAGTACTTTATTTCTTCATTTAGAGAAGTATTATTAAGTCTAAACTGTAAATATTCGAAAAAAATCTTGGAAGCAAGAGGTGTTTTCAATGCTAAATGCAGAATCTTTTGTTCCACATATTTAGTGATAGTATTTTAATTTTATGTGGTTAAAAACCTTCTTGAGCAAATGTATTTACCTTTCCAAATGATAAATTACGGTGGAAAATTTCTGGCTAGTTAAGAAACATTATAAATAACCTTGAATATCTTTCAAGAGTGAGAACCTGAATGTCTATAGAATTACATATCCTTAGATGTAAAAAGGTATTTATTCATGATACACAGATCTGCACAGACCTGCATTTGATTTTTGCCTATTTTGCGCCAATATTTACCTCGTATTTAGTTTTACAATGTCTTTTCTAAAATATATATAAGTGCCTGCTTGATATTTCACTTTACAGTCCTATGGAACAGCTAGATACACTGGAGTCTTCAGTTTTGAGTTTTAAATGATTGAAAATGCTCGAACTATGTGGGCAAAAGTCAAAGGGCCGAGAAACCAAAACACCTTTTCCCTTATACAATAACAAAAGATAGAAATGGATGCCATCATCATCTCAGAAAAACTGGCCTTGTAACATATGTATATTCTCCGAAACCCAGCATGAGAAAGGATTTGTGCAGCAGCTTTGTAATCTAGTTTTTTTAGTAAGACATTTCAAAAATGAAGAATTCTACAGAGTGGATCAGAGCTATACACTGTCATTGGAAGGGACTGACTTATCCTTCTTCCTTGCAAAGAGAATCAGCTTACAAAGTCATTATTTTCCCTTAACGGAGATGTCACATGAAACGTGGAGAGAAAGCACCATTTGACTAGGAAGCGAGAGTCACACTTCTGAACTGCCATTCTGTGACAGTTATTAAAAGATCCTTTCTTGTTCTAAAGACCCCTTTTTTTGAATTGTATGGCTTGATGTTCAACACTTTAAATTTCACCTTTTAAACTCGAAAAATGTGAAAATAACACAGAACAAAGTTCTTCTGAAGCCTGAGATCTACAAATGAGCTTGTTTTTCTCTAAAAACAGTTGTGAGAGAGAGCTGTAAAAGAAAAAATAAAAAAGACTATAGAATTCCAGGCTGTATTCAAAGGAAAGAGATTCTGCTTTTCCATATTAACTAACGTTACATACTATAATAGATTTTTGTGTTTTCAGCAGAACTATATTTGGAAAAGTACTACATATTGTGCTACTTGTCTGTTCTTCATTGTTTTGTTTAAAGGTAATCTCATATTCAAAAAATAAAGATTAAGTATGGGATAAACTTAAGTTCCTTAGGAAAGTAATACATTGCCTCAGATCAGAACCACAGGACAATGTGAATGTATACAGCAATTCAAATTGAAATGTAGAGATTTCAGAAGTATTTATCTTGTATATTTTCCTATTTAGCTTTGATTAAAAGAAACCCAAAAAATGCTAATAACACAGTCTTAAAATAATTTCTGATGATCAAACACAGTGTCTGTAGTAGCATCCTTTCTATAAAATTGGTGATGAATAAGGGAAAATATAGTCTTAATTGCATGTTGGTGCTGCTTTTCCAAATCTACAGTCTTATAACCATAATACAGTAAGGTGGGTTTTTATAATTTATACTGATAAATTTGTATGAATATGAATGCAAAATAATGCAACCTGGATCACAGATCATACAGGGAGTACATAACTGTAAAGTCCAATGACTCTTCATATTTCTCTAAATAAACTGCTAGAATATCAATGGCAATCCAGATAAGAAGTACGAAAGTAAATTAAAAACCTCTGATACACCTTACTGAAAACCAAGTTACTTTCTGCTGTTCTTGACTACTTATCCCTACTAATTGTACTCATGGAGTAATCCTCATCAGGTTTATAATAATCAACAACGAAATTCCTTTCTTTACAAAGGAATGAAAAAAATTCTTCCAATTTACTCGTACAAGAAAAAGAAAAATATTTTGTATGTTCCTGGAGTCTTTGAAGTCCCTGTCTTATTATCAGATATTTACTGTTCTGCATTAGGAATTCCACATATGTACTCTACAATACAATTGGAACTTGATTCTTCTGGAGTGGGAAAAAATTCCTTTGAAATTACTGATTGAGCAATAGTTTTAAAGGGACCTCATTCTTCCATGAACAATTTGTGGTCAGTAGGATGCACAGACTTTTCTGTGAGTTTTGGGGTGTTTTTGTCAGTTGGTTGTTGGGATTTTTGCGGGGGGGGGGGGGGGGCGGGAAAGGTTATTCTTTTTGTTGTTTCTTTTTGGAGGGTTTTTTGTGCCAAATTTGTGTCTTCCATGGCATAAATATTTCCAGTTTTATGTATCATGCTGGCACTTACTTTTCACTTTCTCTGCTATTAGTGGCCTTCATTTAAACCAGTTTTATAATGTCAAAAGTTGCTTTCCATGGTCCTTACTTAATTTTCATTAGAATATAACAGCACAATATTTTTTTCTGCACTGCATTGGCTTACGGATAATGACAAAGGCAATTTGAATTATTTTCTTCCTGCAGTCAGTGGGGTTCTACACATTTTAGATAAGATAAATTAAAGGAGAAAGTTTTGAAATAACTGTTTGAGAGACATTCTTAGAAAATGTCTGAAAGTGACTACAGAATACATAGCATTCATGACAGCTATTTCTGCTCTGTTTTTTAAGAAAAGGTCCCTTTAGTTGAATCCTACATGAAATAAAACTTCTAGTTAATGAGCATCTGTGAACTCGTCCTTGTTTATTCAATTAGAATTTTTATCCACAGGTCAGCAGGTATGTATGAATCCCTACAGGTATTTTGCAAAATCTTTCAGTAAAATCAATGACTCATGTGATTTCATGTGAACTAGCTCCCTTGAACTGTTTGTGTATCTGAAGTAGCTTTAATAATCTGTCTTGGGAAAACTCTAATTGGTTTTGAAAATATGAGAATGAAGTCAACATTTATGTTTCTATCTAATGTGGTGCATTTAATTTCACATCTTTTTATTATAATCTGCATAGCTAGGACAAAGTAGAAGTACCTGCTTTCATATTTGTGTCTGCTGAAAGAAGTCAGTGGAGTATAGCCAATGTACGCTTTTGAAGCTGAGTTCTTGCCTTGCCTTATTTTCCAATCTTTTTCCCTTAAGGACACAGATAGGTTGTTCAATTGAAAATGTATAACTATTGTTTTTCCTACACACAGATCCAGTTTTCTAGCAAACTGTGATGTCTGAAGAGGCATCTTCAAAATCCAAGGGGAAATAAGAATATTTTCCCCAAGGGTTTAAAGGAGCATTGGAATGTAGATTATTTGTAAATTTAGAGATGAGAATACTAGTATACTCTGTTGTGACATAAAGGCACTAGTCACAGAAAGATTGCTGTAACTAGTAGTTTAGATCACCTAGGAATGGAAAGAAAACGTCAAGGGACAAAAGAGAATGCTTTCAGTACTTGAGATTCTGACCATGTACTAATTTGAAAGCAAACCAGTGACAGGCTCCAAGTGAGAATTAAAATTTAATAGGAAAATTAAAATAAATGCAATAGTACAAAACACTGACAGAATACCACCTGACACCCTGTCGGTCAGGGTGTTGGTAGCAGTCCACTTAAATGGTAGCTGCAGTCCTCTTGGAGTGATAGATGTTGTTCTGTTGAAGCACTGATCCTGTAGACGGGTCTGATCTTCCTCTGGGAATCCAGTGGGAAAAGGCTGCCTTTGGTGTTCCAAAATCTCAGATTATATCCAGGTAGGAATGCTTGGTTCCTCCCCTTGGGCGGAGCATCTCACAATGGGATGTTGTTTTATCAGTCATGCAGTGAGACTCAATGGCACATTAACAGAAGATATCCCCCGGAGTTATTGGGGATGAGTCATGGAGGAGATAAGGAACACTGTCCCACCTGGTTTTAACAGCTTGTGAAGATGGTGATGGAATACATACTTTTGGGTACATCTTACATTGTAACCTAGGACAGACCACTACTCAGATGTTATAAAACTGCCAGGATGGAGAAGAAAGGGAATTAGCATGAATTGGTGAATGCCTGGATATAAGGGAACATAATGAGAAGGAAGTGAAAGTCACAGGAAAGTTTCAAACAATAGGGTGAAAAGATATTTATGAGATGGCTGCATCAAGCGTAATTGAGGATGAATGGTCTAGAAAATGCAGCCACAATTCCAGAATATCTGCAAATGGTAAGTCTTCTTGGACTCATAGTTTTTTTTTTTATTTTAACACAGATTTTACCTATGAACCTGCAAGTATAATAAGCTAGACAGAGTAATTTACATGAAAAAATTTTGGTGCTATTTCCACAAACTCTGCATGGAAGTAAAACTTATATTTTTTTTACTATCCTCAGACTTCAGATAATTCCTAACTAGGAAGTACTAGTTGTTTCAGGTATGGAAACAATGACAGAAGATCAAAAAAACAATACTGTGTCGCCAGATTGACATAATCCATGTGTTTTAAAGTGAGAACAATTATCAGTTTTTTCAGATTTATTTGCACTTTGAAAAATGTGTTTATAACGGACATTGATATTCCGGATAGCATTTAATGAAGTCTTCAAGCAAATATGTAGTGACACCCTATAATTCATACCAGTTTCACCTGATTTTAAATATGCTATGGTTTATGGTTTTATTTTATTTTTCAAACGGCAAAGCTGATGGGTGTTAATGGCATTCAGTTAAAGTCAAGAGAGTCAGACTTTATTAATGAAAGAAATTGCTAGGGTCGAAAGTCACTAGCACAGATTTGTGGAAGACAATAATTCTCTTAACAGAAAACAGTTTTTCATGAGAAAAAAAAAAGGTAGAAAAGAAAAAAAAGTTTGTATTTCCAAGATAGAAATGTATTATTGTAAATGGAAGAAACAGTCAAAAGCTGAAAGGTTTCTGGTCAGATCGGATAGTCCAAACTGAAAACATGAAGCAACCAAATTAGTTTCTCCTTGCAGTAGATTCACTCACTGCAGTTTTTGGCGTTCAACGAAATTTCTCGGTTCAGTGTATTTAGTTCAAAAATGGGGTAGAGAAAGACTAATTCTAATTGCAGCAAAAAAGAGTCACAGAAGTGACTATAGAGTTCAAAGCTGAATGTGAAATGCAGACTTACTGAAGAAAATTAAAATCAACTGAAGATTTTCAGCAGCACAGAAAGATGTATGTCAAATAGAAATTCATAGAATCACAGAATTATAGAAAGGTTTGAAGTAAAAGGGATCATCAAAAACAATTTAATCCAGTCTGCTACAACAATCATTGACACCTTTCACTAGACCAGGTTGCCCAAATGCTCGTCCAATGTTGTCTTGAGCACTTCAGGTTGTGGGAGGTTACAGTGTCTCACCACTGTTATCATAGAATATTTCTTCCTTAGGTTCAATCTAAATCTACTTTCTTACAAATTTAAAGCTATTGCACCTTGTCTTGTCGCAACAAGTCGTGGTAAAAAGTGTCTCTTTGTCTTTTTTTTAAGACCTCTTTAAGTATTGGAAGGCTGCAATAATTTGTCCCTGGATATTTCTTTTCTCCAGGCTGAATAACTCCAATGGTCTCAGCCTTTCTTCATAGGAGGCGAATTCTAGCCCTTTGTCTGTTTTCATGGTTCTACTCTGGACCATTTCCGATAGGTCCATATCCTTCCTATATTGAGGACTGCAAAGATGGATGCAGTTCTCTGGTTGGGGGCCAGTTTTCTCTAAGATAACATAGTATCTTAGAAAGAATGATGAATTTTCTCAAGAACAAAAATATAATTTATTTTCTATAGATGAATAATTGTGTTCTTCTGCACCCTGAGAAGTGACAAGTGCAACAATTTTTCGAGGTCACTGTAGTTTATATTTCACATATACTTTCTGCTTTCTTATTCTGTCTTGTGATTTTTAAGTCTACAAATCTTATTCCTCAGGGAAAAAAAAAGAAAAAAGAGAACTTTCAATATAATTACTATTAAATCTTCGTGTGATTAATCATGTTTACTTAAAAATGAAGAATAAATTATTTTAAAGAATTACATCAAAGATGTCTTAGAAACAATCTGAGTAAGGTTTGTGTGCTGAGGTTTTCTTAGCTACAGGAGTGCTTCTAGAAGCTTCTCATATCAAAGCCAATCTTAGCTGGCTCTGAGATGAACCTGTGGCTGGCCACAGGGTCAAGCCCATCAGCAGTGGAGGTAGCAACTCTGTGATGAAGTATTTTAGAGAAGGGAAAAAAACCTGTAAAATTTCCAGTAGAGAAAAGGGGAGTGAGAATTTGTGACAGAAACATCTCTTCAGACACCAAGGTCAGCGCAGAAGAAGGGACAGGAGGTGTTCCAGGCACTGGAACTGAGGTTCCCCTGCAGCCCATGGTGAAGGCCATGGTGAGGCAGCTGTGCCCCTGCAGCCCATGGAGGACCACAGCGATGCAGAGATAGATCCACCTGCAGCCTGTGGAGGACCCCACACAGCAGGTGGATGGCCAAAGGAGACTGTGGCCCATGGGACACTGTGATGGAACTGGCTCTTGGCAGAGATTGTGGGCCCGAGGAGAGAGGAGCCCACGCTGAGGCAGGTTTGCTGCAGGACTTGTGATGCTGCAGGGGACCCACGCTGGAGCAGGCTGTGCCTGAAGGGACTCACAACGGAGCAGTTAGTGGAGAATTGCAGGCATGTGGGAAGGGCCAATTCTGAAGATGTTCTTGGAGGACTCTCTCCTGTGGGAGAGACTCCGCACTGAAGCAGAAGAAGAGTTTGAGGAGGAATGAGCATCAGAGATAACGCGTGATGAATTGACCACAACCCTCACATACTTTACCCCTGCGCCACCCAGGGGGAGGGGGGAGACAACATAACAAATGAAGCTGAGTCAGGGAAGAAGGGAGGAGTAAGGGGAAGGTGTTTTTAAGATTTGGGGTTATTTGTCATTGTCCTATTCTGATTCCGCCTGGGAGTAAATCAATTTTCCCAGCTTGGCTTTGCCCATGATGGTAATTGGTGAGTGGTCTCCCTGTCCTTACCTTGACCATGAGCCTTTCTTTGTACTTTCCTCTCCAGCTGAGGAGGTAAATTAATTGAATTGTTTGGTGGGTACCTGGTGTCCACCCAGGGTCAATCCACCATATAATCATATTCCATTGCATCATTTTCATTATACAACAGGAAGGAAAATACATGTGCATTCAGTTGCATATTTTTTGCAAGGTACCAGTTGAGGTAAGTTCAACACTTATTTGTTTGGGACAGAGGTCAAAATCAACCATGTTTAGCCATCAAATGCACAGAAATTAAAAAAAAATAAATTACAGTCCTGACTCCATGTCTTGGGAGTTAGCTGTAGATTCGTTTTTACACAGAGATAAAAATAAAGAATTTTTTTTGTACTTTCTTGGTAAAGAATTCACTTATATTTCAAGATCAGAACCACAGATTATTTTATAAAAGTGGTTTGAAATAGGCTACCTGTGTTTCCATATAAGTGTTTCCACACTTACTTTTCTTTAATCCAAAAGCTTTGGTTGATATTAGAGATCACTTACCTTAAAACTGAATGCTGAAGTACTACTCCCTCTCAAAGTTAAATGTCTTTAAATACTACCATCTGAACAAAAGGACTGCAGTAAATCATAATGCATTCAGAGTTCTATAGTGAGTTCTCCCAAGTACTACATACCATTTAAACAATATGAAGATTTTTGACAGTAATGCTCTAATTTTTAAAGTCATAGATAATCTTCTACCACTGTCATAAATAGATACTTTTGAAGACAGGAAAATAGTATACATTTGTAGTGGTAATAATTCTGAATATGAGATTATTGTTATATATAAATATTGTTTTAACACAGTAAGCAATTATAATAGGAATAAGCAGAGATAGATCCTCAGATAAGGATAAATTTAGAGATTCATTGGGGTAACACTTTAAAAAAGAAAATGTTTCAGGTCAGAAGGAAAACAAAAAGAAAAGCATGGGAAGAGGGAAGAAGGTGCTCTTCTGGTTCACTTTTGCCTTTAAAAAGAGAGAGTTATCTTGTATTTGTCGAAATAAATTCCTCCATAACACTACTGTAGACACTTGATATGTGTCCATTTGAAGTGCTATTACAACTTTTGTGTCTTTTATTATTATTATTATTATTATTATTATTATTATTATTATTATTATTATTATTATTATTTTAGTGGACATAATTATGTAAAGTATTCCATCTGTACTCTCTTGCTGTACTCCAGAAGTTAGTGTGTGAGTTCAGTTAATATGTGACTGCTGCCACATGCCTCAGAACTGGGGATACAAAGATTGTGAAATCAAACTTCTCTACTGTCTCATGAAAGACTCAGAAAAACCTTGGCTGATTTATATTCAGAATCAATGCCATATTGCTCTTCATTAATACTGTGAATCTACAGTCCAGGGTATGTAAATGGGTACCCTTTTCTTTATTTTATTGGGATTTTTGCTTGAAAAACATAGGAATTTTTTAAAATGACAGAAAAAAATAACAGGTTAAATGAAAAAAATGTGATGAATGTGTGTTCTTCTTTCACAAATTCCTAAATTTTAATTTTTTTATATTTATCTTCCTGTGGGAAGGAGAAAGAGGAAAATGTACTGCCTTCTAGAGTGTGAGTGCCTGTACAGAAAATCATGGAAAGGTTTTCCAAAGAAGAGGGATTATCTTACACAACTTTTACGTCTTTCTCTTTGGTTAGGGAAAAGAAGAGCAAACTGCAAATCTATGAAAAGTGTGACCTAAGGATCTTCCTGAGTATCTGTCTGTTTGACAAGAGGTTCTGTGTTCCCACAGAGCCTTGCCTGCCTTTTTACTCCCACCTGCCTTCCCTTACACACAGTCTAATATGCTGAATTACAGTAGATTGAGGCCTCCAGGGCACTGAAAATGCATAAATAACTACACTGTTATCTGTGATCTTACAGAAGCAAGGAACTAATTATACATATCTTCTTATTATATTATCCTACATTTTTCCTGGTGGATATAGACATGTCTCCTCCTCTCCTTAAGCTAAAACTATTAAAGAAAAGCTTTGTCTTAGCTTCCTATTCCCCAGGTGAAATTTTCTGAGTGAATTCTTTTCATAGTAGAAAGAATCTTCCTGCTTTCATTTTGTTCCTCCTTTTTTTACCATAATGGTTCACAATATTGCTTCATTTTTGAAAGACAGAACACAGCAGCCATGCTGGATAAACCTTCTGAGCTCCTAATCTTGTGATACTCTTTTTTTGCCGCCTGTCAATAGGGAGCAACATTTAAAGATGGTGCTATTTTTCCAAATAAGTGTATTACACTTCATGAGTCTTATTTACAAATATAGAATTAAATGGAGAGGCAGGAAAGGGGGTTGAAGTGATTATTTTGTGCTTATAGGACAAAAGAAATGGACAGAAAAGCACAAATCATGATAGTTCATCTAAGCAGAAGGCAGCTAAACAGTAACTATGAAAGCAGCCTTTAGTCATCTTGCACTGGCATTCCCAATAGGAATTTTTTTTCCTGAGAAAATTAAAAATCATTGGAGGTGAATAAATTTAAAGAGAAAAAAGTAACTAAGAAAGATGCTACACAAGCAGAAGTTACATTTTACATCAGCATACATCTGTTTCACTCCACCTGACTTGACATCTATGGAAGGCAGAGATATCGGGTAGTTCATGTTTAAGTGTCAAAGTCTTATGGTAGCTGCTGGTTTCTCTACATTCTTATATCAGAATCTTTAATGAGACACAGAGCAGAAAATACAACAGAGCTTTAAAACTGGGCCCTAGTCCTCTCTTTTCTCTTCTGCTGTCTGGTTACTAGTAAATGCCTTTCTATCTCCAAAAGAAGATAGATGTTTCACAAGTGGTTTCTTATCTCTCCTGTGTTGAAGCATGTAACCCTAGTAGGATAGCTTCCAATATATTGACACTTTTCCACTTTCATTTGTAAGAGATAAATGTTCTAGCAAGTACACCATTGAAAATTAATATTATCTAAATGCTCTTAAGCTCACTATCTGAAAATGTAAATACTCCTATTGCAAATTTTGATCCAGCTGAATTTTATTTTAGCAGAAGCTTGAGCTGATTGTGAGAGAGCAGCTGTACATTTATACATATATGTATGGGTTATCTTTAACAAACAAGAGAAAAAAAATAAAGGAAGGAATGAGGTTTCAGAGTGCCAGCTGATGAAGGGGAAAGATTGTTAATGCTCCACTAACACCCACTCCCACCCTATTATGCTCCAGTTACCCCACCAATAATGCTGCTGTATTTAGATACATCTTGGAAAAAGGAAAAACGTACACAAAGGTAGGTATATGTACATATATGTACTTGTATCAATATATATAGAGAGAGGCTTTTAAACCTTATTGCATGAAGCAATGCCCTAATAACATGCATCTCAGCCTGTTTGTAGCAGTGACCTGTCAGAAACACAGCAGGTGCCCCTGAGTGCACCGGCTGCCAGAGGCCTGAGGAGCTCGGGAGCGTGATGGTACTAGGAGCCCCAGGGCAGTCACATAAATGCCTGTTTGCTGACACACAGCTGTGTAACAACCTAACAAAGCTACACATAAATAATAGCACAGGTGGAGTTGTCTAATGTATAAAACAACAAAAATGTGCAGCTTTTTTAGTGGGGATGTAGTTACACTTGTCCAACTTCTTCAGAATCGGATATGAAGAACTGATTGTTGTGCTGTCTTGTCCTGTAGTTTATATGAATGTCTCTCATTTGTTACTGCATATTTACTCTTCAGCCTGGTCCAGAAATAATTGTAAACTATTAAGTTTCTAAAAGAAAGATTATTTTCTGCCTTTTGTTTCTACTTATGTAATTCCTTCCAATTCTCCCATATTGACTTGTTTTAAAGCGACAGGACTGAAATCAATGGACAGCAAAAATGATTTTCTGCATGCTGACAAGCACATAGTTTTCTAAGGAACAGCAATAATCAGCCCCAGTTTTAGTGCCCAAACTATCATCAGCCTATCATTAATACTCAACACTGGTACTAGCTATGGTGCGATAAATTCCAGTTCCACTTCTTGTCACAGAAGAGGATTTCCAACCGACACTAGGATCTTCCTCTGTAGTGCATTTCAGCTGCTTTTTTGTAAATCAGTTTCACATCAATAGCTAGAACCAGGAGTAAAACCAACTGGCATTGGAAAATAGAAGCCTTTAGTCAGAGGTTTGGATAAGCAATGCTTTCACACAATTCCCTCACCCTTACCCATTGTCTCAATATATGTTTTACTACTGACAGTATCTAAATAAAAGTCAAGTGATGGCAAATTATATCAAAGACCAAGACATACCAATAGCGTGTTCTCAGCGAAGGTGAAAGTGGTAAGAGATTGTTCTCTCTATTTTTCCTACTATTACATTAACTTCCAGCTCTTCTGGATCTTAGATACTCTATCAGCAGTCTTGGGAAACTACAAGAAAGACTGAGATGAATACATATTTGAGAGGTGACAAAGATGAGGCAATCATTTTTGTACATACATGGGCTCATGGATAGGGGTTCCAAGGGCCCCAGATGAAACTGTTCAGGGACAGTAAGAACTGTAAATGCCCTCAGGATCCAAAGAGGTAAAGTCTGAGGGAGCTTGGCTGCTTTCCCTTGTAGAAAAGATGGCTTCTGGGATACCTGATAGGTGTCTGTTACTACCTAGTTGGAGAACGCAGAGAAGATGAAGCCAGACTCCAACTGGACCTGCGAAGTCCACTAAACAAGAGACAGTGAGAAGTCTGAGACTTTCTGATAAATTCCGATGAGCTGTAAGGAAAGCACTTTTTACCATGATTAATCAAATAAGAGAACTAGTACTCAGAGACACTGTAAGGAGTACATCACTGGAGGTATTCATGACTCAGAACCCCAAGGTCTGGAGGCACTGTATCCAATTAGACCTGCTATGAACAAAGAGTTCGGTGATCTCTGGAGGTTCCTTCTAAACCATTACTCTGTGAATACATGATTAGAAGCAGCATTGTCTTCTTACTGGAGCATGGCAAGAGAAAAAGCATTTTCAGCAATTTAATGGCTCCAGAATACAGAGTGAGCCTGCAGCTATGCACGGAATACAGAATTTGCACTTTGAGAGAGATGCACAGATACCTGGTCATGTGTACTGATAGGTTTATCAGAGAGTTATGTCACCTTTTCACATAGAATATCATTGTATAGTAAGTTGAATTCATCTTAACCTGTTCAGCCTGAGGTATACTATTTACATGTTTACAGGTGACAATAACTCTAGAGCCACACTGACCTTTTTTATAGAAGCATGAATAAAAAGAGCTGTCACATTTGTAAAATTCAGTTAAATTACTCATTACTCAATTTATTTCCCAGAAAGTCGTAGTTTTAAACTCCGATGCCAAATATCTGCACTTTACCTATTCTAAAAAAATAAATCAGAGTACTAAAAGCTGGCATTACATGGAGGACAGCTTTGTCAGGAAGTGGATTAGCCTGCTTTACCATTTCTATTAGGTAGCATTTAGATGCACACAGAAGCTTTTGAGTCAACGGAAGTCACGGATTCCTATACTCTGTTAATTCTATCACTCTCTCTAAGTTCCTTTGAATTTTGTAGCTTTCTTTGAAGCAGCATTAATTGCTGTCAGTTTCAGGTGTTCTCCCTGTGCAGTTTTGATGAGGTGATTTGCATATGGCTAATCTGCATGGAAACCTGACCTTGAGCTTGAGTATCAGCAGGCTCTGCCCTTAACAGTGGTAAGAGCTGGCCATGCCTCTGACCCAGATCAGGGAGAAAAGATTATCTTCAACAATAACAAGAAAGACGCCCTACGAAATTTGTCAGATGTTTTATTAGCTTTTGCTCTCCTTTCAACACTGAATGACTATTGCTAAATATTTTCCATGCTATTAAAAGAGGAGAAAAAAATCTGTCATTTTGTGGCTTGGATGACTTTTTCTGTACTGTTCATTGTATGCGCTCATTGTTTTGTGTCTCGATCATTTTTTTCAAGGCATTTCACAGCTCTCTGTGATTTCTCAGACCTGTTTTGCTTTTCTATTCCTCTCATCTTTTCTGCAAGACAAGTCAAATCAATTTTTATTATATCCTTTTTTCTTTTCCTGATTTTTCTCATACTGATCTTCTGTATGGTAATTGGTGTGCTGCTTGTAAAACTATTAACCATACCACATAACCATATATAACCATACCATCCCTTACCATATTCCATTCCCCCCATCAAATGACATCTGCCATCTGTCCTTCCATAAATGAAGGATATGAAAAGACTACAAATACATAAAACTTTTCAAAATCACAAGTATGTGCCCTTAAGAATGAATTTTTTGCTAATAATTTTTGATCTCTCCACATTCTCCTTGATAATTATCTCCCATTTTAAAAGTGTTTATCATCACATTTAGACTGCAGTATCTTTATGAGAGAAATAATTTCCAATGAATATATTTTTGAATAAAAGTAGTGTGTTTGCTTTTTTTTTATTTTTACCTTTTTTTCCTTTGTTAATGATATCAGAAATTTTAATGTGTTTAATGATACAGAATAAAAGTTTGAAATATGTATGCAGCCCAGAGGAGACAGACAAGTGCAATATAGACACTTACTTTGTTTTTCTCTATGCAGTGAAGTTAGTTTGCATATAAAGATGTTTCTGAAACATAGTCTTTTTCTTTTGGACAGCTTCTGAAAATTCTGACATCAGCACAGCTGGATATCTGACAAACAGGAGGATTTAGAAAAATATAAGCTTGGGTATTGCAATGTGTTTGATTGAAAATATGTCTCATACCAATGGCAAATGAAGTATCTCTGTGTTTGAAGGAGGAGGTGAGTACTGTAGTTGTCTGTGATTTGTCCCCAGTGAGGAAAATTACACAAGGTACTGCTAGAATGAGATACCTTATCAAAATAAACATATACTCAGAGAGTTAATTCCATTGAAATTGGGACATTTCCTTATAATAAATATTCCAGGATCTAGCTGAAGATCAAAGCCAATAAACAGAGTTTCTGTGATCCTATCTGCTTGATTTACATTAGAGACTGAAGGAGATACGGCAAAGCTGTTGTCCTGAATAAACGCACAGGGCAAATTTTCATTGGATTTTCGCAGGCATTATGTACAATAACTTACTGATTACGCTATGGGAAAGTAAACTTCGACTGGCCTTTTTTTGTAGCTCATGGCAAAGCTGGTTAACTTCTAGAAAGCATTTTCATACTTTATGAATGTTTCGTTCACAGAAACATTAAAGAAGGGATGTGTCATTCACACAAAATAGCTCTAATCTCCTGCATAAAACTTGCAACAGTACTGCTGGCTACACGGCTGTCTGACATGCCCTATCTGACACGCTAATTTCAGTTGTAAATTAGAACGTAGGGAGTTTCAGCTCCTGCAACTCTGTAAATTATTTTTAACTCTTTAAAATAACTTGTGTTGCAATCCAGTTTCAATGTTCGTTGGCATGTATGACTATTCATGATGGCTAAAGTTACTTTCAGTGAACTCAGGGACAACACTCCCAGTGACTTCTACAGGAGTAAGATCTGGTTCATCGCCTTTCAATGCTCATGTCTCTACAATAGCAATAAGCATTTTAAAGGGCGTGTCTCCATGCGGGGTTGAAAACCAGTTTCAGTCAAAGCATAAACTGAGAGAGAAATTATTGAAAGCATAAGCTGAGAGAGAAACTATTCAAACATATTTGTTTCCAAAACCTGCATCTTTACTAGTCTTCCCAAAGAGAAAGTAATTTGCAAGTAATCACCTTGTCAAATGTTATACAGTTTCAGTGTACTGCTTCTTTTAAAGAAAACTGTCATTGTAACATTTTTGACCTAAGCTATGGATGTTGTTTTTGTACTGTATAGAAGATATAATTTACACATACATATATTTTTTTTACCTACCTCCGTTCTATTTTTAGTGATTGAGAGTAAACAGAAACACAAGGTAAAAATACAGGATTACCATAATTCTCAAGCATTTTTGTTTTATACATAAGTGAAAAATATTTTCTTATGGTTCTTTTTAGATCCCAAGCTAAAAACAAAACACTAACTTGATAACTAGCTAATGAAAGGTATAGTTGCACTCCAAAGTTTCATATTCCTTTGGGTTAAATCTTTAAAATGTTTGCATGCCTCTTCTTTTCCAGCAGTAACTGTACATTATTGTTTGACTTTTTATAAAAATAAGAATTTTTCTGAGCATTCTGCACAGAGTATAAAAATAATAAAAGGTAGATCTCTTCTTGGAAAAGATCCATTCTAAATGTATTTTTCCAGTACTTAATCCTCTGCAACATTCCATAACAACAGCTGAGTTTTAATTCAACTTTGTAAAATATGATACCAAAGAAGGTTGATAATATGACAACATTGAACACTCCATAAAACCAGGTTAATAAATATACGCTATTAAATAGTGGGCCCATGAGGTGATGCTGTAGGGAAGAAATGCTTTTCGCCCTTTGTTCTAATATTTTTGAAATCTTAGCCAGGCTTTAAAAGAGCTGGTAAGTATCATTAACATTATTTCAGCTTAATCCAACAGGAAATCTAAACTCAAGGTCATAAATTCCCATTTAAATAAAAGAGAGTAGAGAAAAAGGATAATTAAAACAAAGCTGGAAATAAAGAGGATGTAGTACTGTTTTCCTTACTCAGATATGTATGTTTAGGCAACGTTATTATTAATCTGCAAACAGTAGTCTATAAATACCATTAAAATTAAACACATTGTGCTGCAACATAGCTCCAGTAATTACTTTATTTCATAGACACAATCACATTCTAGATAGAGATAAATGGGCCTTTGACATTTTAAGGAATTTCTATGCAAAAATATAGATAGCCTGACCCTTTGCACACTAATTATTGCTTCAGGTAAAATACATTTTTTTTTTTTTTTTACTGAAAAAGCTAAATTTCAATTTTCAAATTGCAAAATTGCAATAGCAATTATTTATAAAAATGTAAGCTTACAGTAATTTTGTAGATGACACTGAGTTCAATTGAAGTGTTGATCTGCTGGGGGGCAGGAAGGATTTTTGGAGGGATCTGGACAGACTAGTTTGGTGGGCTGAGGCAAATGGAATGAGGTTCAACAAGGCCAAGTGCCAAACCTGCCCTTGGGTCACAACAACCCCAGGCAGTGCCACAGGCTGGGGCAGAGTGGCTGGAAAGCTGCCCACAGGAAAAGGACCTGGGGGTGCTGGGGACAGCAGCTGAACATGAGCCAGCTGTGCCCAGGTGGCCAAGAAGGCCAATGGCATCCTGGCCTGTACCAGCAATAGTGTGGCCAGCAGGACCAGGGCAGGGATTGTCCCTCTGTACCTGGCACTGGTGAGGCCTCACCCCAAATCCTGTGTCCAGTTCTGTTTCCTGCACTACAAAAAGGACATTGAGGTGCTGGAGCATGTCCAGAGAAGGGCAACAAGGCTGGTGAAGGGTCTGGTGCACAAGTCCCATGCGGAGCAGCTGAGGGAGCCGGGGTTGTTCAGCCTGGAGAAGAGGAGGCTCAGGGGAGGCCTTATCACTCTCTACAGCTGCCTGAAAGGACACTGTAGAGAGGTGGAGGTCGCTCTCTTCTCCCATGTAGCAAGTGATAGCAGAGAGAAAACCTAAAATATAGGGTATATACTAGGAAAAATTTCTTCACTGAGAAGGTGATCAGACATTGAAACAGGCTACTCAGGGAAGTGGTAGAATCACCATCCCTGGAAGTATTCAAAATATTGTTGGGGACACAGTTTAGTGGTGAACACAGCAGTGTTAAGTTAATGTTTGGACTCAGTGAGCTTAGAGATTTTTCCAATCTCAGCATTTCTTTGGTTCTATAACTCTATATATACTGTGACAACCCTGTAATTTAGATTACAGATTCCTTGGGGTGTGTGCTGAGCCCTTCCTTTCTGTGACATCATGTCTGTTTTGTACCACAGTTGAAATAGTAAGTCTTAGACATCCCTGTTCAAGGTGGTACAGTGCAGTGCAACGTGGTGCAACACAGGAAGTAATATTTGGCATGAGTTTGAAGTCTTAGGTAATTGAAAACCTGAAACCTGAGCTTGAATGGATTCAGGTGTCCACAAGAAATATGCAAAACACATAGGAGCAGTAGTAACGAGAAGTCCATGTTACAATTCAAGTTGCAGGATGCAAAGGATTTCATGGCCTTTCAGCATAACTAGAAGTGTTGATGGATATCTGAAATACACAATGTGGCAAAGAGTGTCTGATACAAAAAAATTGCCATGATTTCTTTAAAGATAAATCTACAAATGAACAGTAATGCACCATGTTTGAATTCTTTTACTACAACTAAGTAATAAAGCACAACAAATATGAACGGCATGGGCTGTTATCGGTGTTCATTTAAAGGATACAGGACAAGAGCTGATGTTTTTCTGAACCATAACTCACTTAGCTGAAGTACTGGTCTTGTCAGTCTCTATTGTTTTGTTTCTTTACCAAACGGTATCTGATATTCCAAAGCTCTTGCAGTCATACAGTATATTTTCTGACCCTCTGTCAGAGCTTGCATGAACCAGAGAAAATAACTCTGTCCAACCATCTCATCACACTAAATGTCTCTATAAATCCATCAGCTAGCTAGAAAATCTACTCTGAAGGGCTACATAGCCTTCGATGATCTAATATACTGAAAAGAACCATGGCAAATCAGAAATCACCATCAAATAGTTTTCCCCTTGCAGAGACCATCCTTTCTAGCATTCGTAGAATAGCAACCAGAATATAGGCAAGGAAAGACAAAGCAGGAGGTGGGATATGTCTGCAAAAATGACTAGAGGATTAGGCTTGGTTTTCAACATGTGCCTGGAATAAGAAAGACCATTAATCACAGCTGTGTTTTCCGTGTGTATCTATTCCCCAATGAAAACAGAAATTGTGATCTTGCATTAAATTATTACTGAGTTATCCTGAAATTTCATGCATTTATTTGCATGATTTTACACATATGGGGTGATCCTCTCTCCATTTCTCCCATCAGTTTTCCCCTTTGAAAAATTAAATATTATTTGCCTTCAGAGAATTGACATGTGGAGCAGAGATACTGTGAACTTTATTTCTTTATTTTTACAATTGGCTTTACATAGATACTCTACCATGTGCAATAACAGCTACATTTCTTTCCCATAATATATCCATCATTATTTTTTCATATGTAAAACAGTATTTTTTTTTTTTTTTACCTGAATAATATTTGGAAAGATTATTTTAGGAAAATGTAATTAAAAAAAAAAAAAAAAGGCAAACACTAAAACAAAACAAGAAAACAAAAACCCCAAACCGCAACTAAAAATCCCCACTTATCTTTCATCAAACATTTTTTATTGTCTAAGACAGGTGTAAATGTTCACTTTGTATCTCTTATTAGAAGCAGCAAAAGACTCTTCAAAGCATGTTGCTGTTGTCCTGTCCTCAATATGCACTTTAGAACTGTTTAAAGCATCACTGTTCTTCTTTAGTGCTGTTCCAGTTCTCCTGATGCTTAATCACACATGTCAAACATATGCCAGACAATGCTGGATGTCATGAAAGTCAACATTCATATTTTCTGTACTTCCTCAAATACTTCAGCTAATGTATTCTCTCCATCTGTTGCAGAAAAGCAAATATAATAATGCAGCTATGTTGAAGTTATCTTACAAAACTATTCTATTACAGTCAAAGATTGAAACTTTTTGAGTGCTGTTAGTTGGTAAGGATCAATTAGGTCTCCTGAACAACTTTGAAAATCTCAGCCAAGATTACAGCATTTTGCCTCCAGCCACAGGAGGAGACTGGATTTCCCATTGTGCCTTTAACCTCTCGTGCAGCTACCCTGCTGCAGAGCCTTCTAGCTGTTTCCATTCTTAAGAATTTTCCCTTCTTGCTCATAATTTGCTCATATTCAATAACCAGATCTTAAATTCTGAACAGTCAGACACATATAATGTTATTATGCAGCCTCTTTTTCCTTTCCTCTTACACAAAATCTCTCTCATCAGCAGGTCCTAACCTCACTGTGCCAGCCCTCTGTATATCTAATGGCATGGACGACCTCACTTAGAAATTCTAGTCCTTAAAGGAACACAGAATAGCGTATATGTAATGATAAGGGAATGGAAGATATTCAGTGTTAGCTGTCAAGGAGGATTTCCACCATCAGCATTAACCATATAATATAGTGGCAGTGGAGGGCAATGAATGTGGAGAGAAGTGAGAGCAATCAGCAAGCTTTCATTCAGTGAGATGGAAGAGCTTGTCAAAGACACAAACAACTAATCAGTTGCCAGCACTGATTGATGTCCCAGCCTGCATTCAAATCTATCATTGTGACCAAGTAGTGCCTATCGTTTACCCAGTGGATGGATAAACTAGAAGTAATATATGGTGTCTAAGCAAATAGATCATTAATTCCGCTTAATATGTGGGGGCTAAAGTTTAAATCTTTTTCTAAGCAGCAATCTTTCCCTTCAGGGAGGAAAAAATAAAACACTAAAAAAAAAAAATCTAGTGTGGTTGACTAGGCAACAAAGTTGGGATTTTTTTTTACAAGTTACAATTACATTGCATTGGATTTTATTTCGGTTTATGACCCATAATTTTCACTGAGTATTAAATCTACGAGTAAATTTATTAACGTCTTAATTAAAATGCCTAAGGAAGATAAGAACTGATATGGAGGCAGAGACAGAGGGCTGTCTTATGCTTAGGCTGTCTTATTCCCCTAAGAGTTCCCAAGCTCAGCCCTGCTAAACTATTGCCCTTGACTTTATATTCTTTTTTCTGACTATAGCATGAAAATTTTAAATGTAGGCATAGAGTTAATTGGATTTTATTATTGCTTGACTTCTCCTTAATTGCAGGGCATGGCATGGAATGATTTCTCAATGGTTTGTAAATTCCTCATTTTACACCAATCAGCATCAAAGTCAATAGATTTTGGCAGACGCTCCTGCAAAATGTTAACTCAGGTCATAATTAGTGGAAAAAACGAAGTCTGCATCAATATAAATTACGACTGTATTAGGACTGGACAGGAGGAAAGAGGTAATCTGCAGTTCTCTTAACTGAAGCTTGGTTTTATCTTCTGTCACTCATCAAAAGGGAAAAATGTAGGTGTTAAGAATTAAGAAAGAGCATCTCATTTTGCTGCATACACTGTAATTAAACAAAACTTTACTCTCTGAAGCAGAAATAGCTAGCAGTGTGATTTCTATATTTTTTCAGATTATTAAGAGACACTCTGTCATGTTTTGAACATTGTCATCAGCCTCTCATTAGTAGGCTACTGTTAATAATTAATTAATAGTTTCATTCAAGATTTGTATCTTAAGTTGTAAATTATTAATATCAGGCAACTACAATAACCATAAGTATTTATATATTCCATTATGTTTAATATACTTCACTTTTAAGACTGTAAAAGAGTTCAAATATACTATTGAAGTATTTGCCTAAAGCACAAGTCTACTGAATTTGTTACTAAGTAGTATGTTTAGAAGCATAAAGGCCAAGAAAGAATATTTTTCTCCTTTAACTTCCAGAACTATTTTCTGAACATAAAAAGCCTTCCTGTTCAATTTCCAAATGACTTCCCAACTTAAACCTGACTACATAAGGGTGGATGGCAAACCCGCAAACTGTTCAGCCTCGTAGATATTCTCAAAGTCGTGGTGTTAGTCAACTGGAAACTTACTTACAAGAGAGACTTGACCTGAAATTCCTGTCAAGCCATCCTGAGATTCTAAATTTGTTGAGAATCACTGACAAAGCTAAATCAGTAAATCAGTTAAGTTAAAATCAGTAAAAGTTAAACATTGAGAAAACAATCTTTCCAGTGTTAATATTAGTCCAGATGCAAAGATGGAAACATTCTGTTCTTTCAGAATGGTTACCTTTTTCTCAGTAATGCATTTACCTGGAAACTGTAATATCATTGTACATTACTGTGATAGCTTTTCAAATACATAGGCAGTAGAAATGATTTATAAAAGTATTTGTAAGAGGTTGAATGTAATGGTTTGCATGCTTGATCTAAGAAAAGTTGTTTAAACACAATGGTTTAAAAGCACCTACTTTAAAACATATTCACTAGCTCTTTGCTTTGAAAACTGAAATACATATTATTTGAAAAGTATTCATCTATGTATTTGTTCAGAACAACCTAGTTTCTTTTAGGGGAATATTTATCTATCATGAATAAAGAATCTTTTCTATTAAAATTATCAACATAAAACATGCTTTTGTTTTTCTTATAACTGTTAGATAAACCTGAAAAAATACTTGATTAACAAGTAAAATATGCTTTAATGAAAATACTATAAACCAGCCTTTGCTCTTTAATACAAAAATTTTGTTTTCAAACATTTCTTTGATAGCCTCTGCGAGACCCATAAAAACTACATAATCAACTCAAATTCCATGAAATAGGCCCAAGAGGACTGAAATACTATTCTGTACTGGGAAATTTTACTGCACACATAATACTTGTAAATGCTGTTTATTGCCCCAGCTCCTGCTTTCCAACGGCTGCTAATGTTGTTTTACAATCTTGTGCCTAAACACCAAACTGCAGATTCAGTTACAGGGAACAGCTCAGAGCTGTAACGGTTTTTTCCTCCATTTCTGAGCATGTTTATTTTGTCAGGAGCTTGATCAATTCTTATCATTTTTGGTGCAGAACAGATACTCATGGCAGAGATATTTAGATAAATTTTATTCATATAAACCTTCTGATTCTCTGGTCTCTTCCAGGCATAATGGTCTTGGAGTGCTTCTGTGCAAATTGCAGGTTTTTTGATTCCATCGCTTTTAGGACAGAATCACACTACACTTGAATCCTGTAATTTTCCAGAAATTAACATGCTTCAAAATATATATTTTGCTTTGGTTTGCTTTGGTTTTTAACTTGGAAAAGCAGATGTTGTTCGAAAAATCAGATGGTTAAAAAAAATCCTTGGTATTCAGGTAACAGTAGGAGTCCTGGCTAAAAATAGAAAATGGCTGGGTGGAGTTTAAATGATGCCTATCCATATCTGCGTATTCAGCAGTTAAATAAATTAACCACTCCTGAAAATAATATGATCTATACAATTAGGAGATTAGAAGTTCAGTTTAAATTTTCAGCTATACAACCATGAGTCTCTATATATATTAGAATGGAATCTGCGGTGGACCAGAAAAAAGATTAATTTGCATAAGGATATCTATTCTTCCTTCAGGAGAACTTTTGGAAATCCTAAAGATCTGAAGAGACAAAAGTTGCTTGAAGTCCCTGACTCAGAAATTACGATGCAGTCATTATTGACGAAGGTGCTCACAGTTCAGGTGATTTTCAAATGATAGATATCTGACATTAAAAAAATGAGCACATGGTTCAGCTTACAACTCGTTGGTCACTGTGTCACAGAAATAATGTCAAAATCTCAGGGTATGTAGTTCTAAAGTGTAAGTCACTGTCTGCTGACTGTATTTTGTTATATCATCAGCTCCACTGAGTTTAGTGCAATTTGCAATAGAAAAACATACTATCACACATTAAAAAAAAATGGACTAGCATATTGCCGGCAGTGTATTATTATTATTATTATTATTATTATTACTGTGGGGTTTTTTGCAGCCATTTGTCGAATTCTAAAGACCTGAACTCTGGTAAAATGTAGGCAAATTTTAACAGAAATAGAAATTTATGAAATTCAAGATGAAGTTTTTCTGCAAGAGTGCCTTTTGCATAGATAGGACAATTTTTTGAGTACTTGTAAACTTCTTTCTTTTTTATTTTATTTTTTAAATCTTTTTTTACAGTCCAGGGGTGTCAGGTGAAAACATGAAGAATAGAACTTGATAAAAGCATCAGAAATAGGTAGCTTGAAATTACAGGAATTACAAAGAAAGTGCTATTATTATGTAAACTAATTTCCCCAATATTGGTGTTAATTTTTAAAATTATGGTGCATGTTTTTATGTTATTTAGTAGGGTAATTACTTGCTTGCTGTGGAGAGCAAGTCAATCAGGATTTTGGAAGCAACACTCTAGAATATTATTTTTAAATCTGGTTTGCAATTTTTTTCTTTTCTAAGACTTTATAGGAATAACCATCACTTCCAATTATGAGATTAAGGAACTACCATTCTGTCAAACCTATGCCAGTGAGTCGTGGGACAAGTAAGAAATGTCAGGATGAGTCTTTTATTGCACTGGGAGAGCTAACCCTATGACTTTAGCTTAGTTTTAGCAAGAATTAAGTTGGTTCAGAAGATATGGCGGGTCTTAACCTTATTTGAATAGAAATTGACAAGATTTTATTTACTTGATATCTGAATTATCTAATGTCAGTTAACTCAGTATTTGAGCTTCAGCTATGCATTTGCTTCCATTCTCTTTTAATTCCCTCTGTCAGACAGAATATGTCAATCCCAAAGTAGTACGGTTTCCTCTAAGTATGCTTACTGCTGAAAGAAAGATTATAGCAAAACAGACTTTTGTTCATCTTTAGGCTATCCCATAGGAAAAGGTAAACTAAGTTGAGATTTTATTTAGTCAATTCACAGATTCTCTTGATGATTCATAACTGTCCTGCCAATGAACTTTAAGTGAGCATATTTTCTTTCCTGTGCAAACCAGGTGAGAGAAGGAAGAGAATTGCCTGTTGTGTTACACTGCAGCCCTCATACTGCAGCTATGCCACTACTCTATACACACACACACAACTTTTTGTTTCCAGAGCAGTCTAAAAAAAATACAGTCATAATTTCTAAACACTCAGATATTAAAAGACAGTGAGAAGTCATAAAAGAGTTCACCCCCTTTTGCTCTCACTTGAAGAACAATATTCTTCACATGTCAGAATACTATTTAAATCAAGAGACTACCTTGATTTGATAAATACCAAGATTTCCAAGATGTTGCTTGGACACCTTTCCCTCCAAGATGTGTTACTGTGAGACAGCCCATTGCTCAGTTTAGCCTTACTCACCATGGTTGCATCAAGTCAGGTCTCTGTGACATGTTCTTCTCTAATTTTCTCAGCTGTTACTTTGCTTGACTATGGACGCTTTAGTTACATTTAGTTACATTTAGTTGCAACTCTTTCAGAGCAAAATATTTCTGATCAGCTGGAAATGGCCATATTAAAGTACCAAACAGGTGTATATTAACTGTTCTTTATTAAATTATATTTTCTTCTCAACAGGTTAGACAGTTGTCTATTTTGTGCTAGAAGAATTTAGTATTAAACAGTCAGTTTGCATTACATCATCTTTAATGATTACACACAGTTAGCATATATAGAGAAAAAGAAGATAAAAGAAGTGCAAGCTTCATGGTTTAGACACCACAATGAATTTGCAAAAATGGTATACTAGAAACTTCAAGAAGATTTAGAGGGACTTAAAGACCCTTTCGAAAATGGAACTTACCCTTATTCTTACAGCCTAAAAGAAAGCAGCACAAGGAGCTCTTCACATGTCTCTGAAAGTCAGAGCAGAGTGCTGTCCTAACATAATCAGTTTTCAGCATCTCAGCTATCCAGAGGCATTTCAAATGTCCTTGCACACCAATGCAGAATGATGGAAGACACATCTTTTTAAACAACTTTATGCTGGACTCTCACATAATCGTACTTAGACCAAACAATTCTGCCCCCAAATAAAAAACATACTATCCAGACATTCTGGATTTGTTTGTTTAACTTGGGATTTTGTTTGAGATTTTTATAGTTAATATTCATTTTTAATTTTCCTTAAAGCATTTTATCCAAACAAATGGAATCTGAAACATAGCCCTTGCATTTGTTATACTCCGCAATTTTTAACTTTCTTCCTTGGTACAGTACTTGCATTTCTGATCATAAACACAAATTTCCTTGCATAGAAATTAGGAGAAGTGTTCTGATGACCTAAATGGAAACACAAGGAGGACATATATTTCAGACATGTTTGTTAGGAGCACTAGGTCTAGTTCTTCTTCTTAATATTCATGGCTAAGATTAAGAGGAAAATGCTGCAGGTGTTTACCACACTTCATAGAACCTGAGTATGAAATTGAGAAGGAAACAGTTTATGTGCAATTGTGTGAGGAATTTAGGAAATAAAAAAAGCATCTTCTTTTGGTGTTTGAATAAAAAAACAAAACCAAAGCAAAACCAAATGCTGCTTTAGTTACCAGGACTGGTTCTTTCGTCTCTGATGATGTATATATGCTAGGAAAAATGAGGAAGCATTCTTCAGTAGTAAAGGCCATATTTTATGTGCATTACAGCGGTGTTTTTTGTTTTCCCAATGGAATTTTTGAATTCCTGTATTTTAATGTCTTATTGGGACAATGGGTAAGTATGCAAGCCTTTATATCATTAGAAGTAAAGTGACTGAAAACCATTTTACCTTCCAATATTGCAATCCTACGGCTGCAGTGAATCAATGACATTCATCCTACAGAAAATATCTAGGATCCTGACATGCGGATTCGTCCCTAAATTTTATTGCTTCCCTAGAAGTCCATTCTGTAGCAAAATAAGGAACACTGTAATCTGAAGCATCTTCATAGGCACAGTTCAGTTTTTTTTTTAAATAAATGGTAACTGATACTACGAAAATCCCAAACAATAACTTGGATTAAGGGATGTCCTTATTCAGGAAATAAGTTCGTTTGCCACTTTTCTTTCTCTTTTATTGAACTGTTGTCTCCACATCATAAGGTAGACCATTTTGCAGCTCTACCACTCACAGTTGCTGTTTCTTTTACCTCATGTTGATTACTTTGTGAGGTAGACAGGATCTCACCTGACAATTGTGTGATACCAGCAGAAGAATCTTCAAATATTTATATAAAGATGTAACTTTTTCTTGTGGCATGTTTTATAGCATGTCATTTGCCTTAGGAATAACATGCTTTAATGATATACTTGTTACTCTACAGCCCATGGAGAAAAGCCTTAAATTTTCATCAAAAATACGGACAATGCAGTAATATGCCATACCTGTGAATTGCTTTGTTTCTTACTCTCCATTTATAGACACTGAATAAGAAACAAATAATTCTGGAGAAAAATAAAATTGGCATAGATTGACTTTTAATTCTCTAGTGGCATGTTTCATTATTTCTTGTCCTGACCCCAAATGTGAAGCTACTTCTGGCTTTAGAGAGACTTGCCAGAGTGTTTAACTTTCTTCCCAGCTTTTATACAGTCATCTGAAGCTGACGAGCTTCTAGGATCCCAATGGGAATACCTTTGAGGTATAGTATGAGGTTTTTTGACTGGCTTTTTTTTTTTTTTTCTGGCTCACTGATCCTCATATGTAAATTGACATCATGCAGCTCTTTTTTTTTTTTTTTTTTTTCCAAGACTGAAGGGACAAGAATGCATTGTCAAAAGGGAAAGCAGCTACATTTTTTTCCTAAAACTTAAAATCCTGAAACCTTGTAGTCTGCATCCAATCAAAATCTAAATTATTCTTGCAGATTAGATTCATTGAATTGCTTAGTACTTTATGGCTGGTAACACTTTGTCAAAGAACACACAATGCATATTTTCTTTCAAAGATGTTGTAGTATTTTGCTGGTAGCTGCCAAAAAGAGCAACAGGTGCATGAGCAGTCATTAACCCATAGGATGTTGTCAATTACTTATACATTGACAATATTAATTTTTAACTAAGCATTTTATGTTCTGTATTTTCACACTTCATGTCAAAAGGTGGCAGAGCTAAGCACTGCAAATCTTTGGCAGGGAAGGTTAATTGGCCATAGTTTCATCATGCATGAATGCCTCAGAATCATTTTAAATGCTGTTAGGTGACAGAATATTGTTTTAAAACAGTTTCTTTCTAAATGGTTTCAGTGCTGACAGAAAGCACTAGCTTAACACTTCAGTGGAATGCAGAAGAACAGGTACAACTCAGAAACAGCAATGAAAAGCCTGACCACATCACCACCCACTCTTCTGGACTATTTAGAGTCAGTAATTTCTTTTCTGAGAAGAATTCCAAAGTTCAGCCAAATCCTGACCTAAGCCTGAGTGGAAAAAAAAAAAAAAAAAGTGCAAAATGAAACTATTAATGATATTTTGGTTTTCTGTGCATCTGCCTGCATAGAACTCTCCATCAAGACATTTAACATAGATCAGTAAGAAATTATCAACTCGCGTGACATTCTGTTGGTGTCAGCTTACATTGCATGTAAACTAGTTGCATAAAGACATGCAGTTTTCTTGCTCACTACAAGAAAGGGTATGCTTGCATGTAAGGTTCAGAAAACCTGAAATGAAATCCTCTCTTTGACAAATATGTAATTTGGGAGTCCAGGCACAGGTTTGTAAAATGAGGAGGGATTGCTATTTTTGGATTTTTCTCTTTTTTTTTCTTTCATTCTTTGTGTTTTGTGTCTGCTCAGTTCCTGAGATCCTCAGAGAGACTCGTAATTGCTAAGGATTTCCAACATGACCGCTGTGCTTTAATAATACAAAAAATTGATAGGTCTTATAAAAATGGTATTAATCCAATACTCATGTGTGGCTGTGTTGTGTTGCTATACCTATAGAAGTTTGTGGCTGCTTTGTCTCCCCGATAATTGGATTGACTTAAACTGGATCACCTCTGGGATGATTACTCGAAGACCTAAGGAAGAACAGAAAAATCTAGTCTTCATCCAGCATTGACAACTACAAATCATTACCAAAACAACCCAAAAAGGCAGATGTCATTTATATTACAATATGCTATATTACAGGCATCTCTCTCTCTCTCGATATATATATAGATATATAGATATAGATATAGATATAGATATAGATATAGATATAGATATAGATAATGTACCTTTTGAGTACATATATATGTACATAGATATTAATAAGTATAAATAACATGGTTGTCAGGAAATGCAACAGTCATAAAATATAGTTCAATCATAGGGGAGTTGTTCAGAACATTTGACACTCACATATAGTAAAGCAGTCTGTTACAGAAATTTGCATGCATACATAGATTTAAGAAACTGCTTTCAGGCAGCTTTGGATACAGTGTTCTTCATGGCACTTTTTGCTTCTGCATTAGTGTTGCTTAATGGCAGGAGTGTCACGGCTGCATGCTGTGCCTGTTTATTATGACTGATGCCACTAATTATACTAATACTATAAACAACATAAACAGAAATATTTGTTCCATCAGCTGTCACTTTTGATACCCATGGCCATAAATGAAAGTCAAGGAAAGAAAAAGGGAAATACTTCATTGATTACAGAGGTGTGCCTGGCTATTCAGAAATAATTATACTACTTGATGAACCATGGTACTGTCTGCTCTTGTCTTCGTGTTTGATTGCAAATCTGATACTAGCACTTAATGGGTAAGTGAGCTGTCACAAAGCTTTCCTTCATGCTATGTTTCAGGAAACATTACAACAATTCATGTGACGAAATGCAGCTTTCTACCATATGCTGACATATCACAGTGCAAGATGGTGAAGTGTCTTCACCAACGCATTGCAATGTGATCTGCCACCCATGAAATGGAATGCTTCAGAAAAACAACACGCCAGTTCTTGAATAAACTCTGACTCCAGTACATACTGCAGCCAGTAGACTGTATAAAATGCCTTAAAGTTATCCACAGATTGCTCAGCTCTTCTGCCAGTATTAAACTAACAGTCTAATTTTAGATCCACATTGGAAAGAATGCAGTTAACCTTAAAACACTGCAGCACTACACTAGGAAGATTTTATTTTAGCCGCTAGAGTAAATGCTGACTTTTAACTTTTATAAGGTTATTTATTAAGACATGCAGTTACCTCCCAGTACACACAATTTCTCTATGACTATGAATAGATAGCAAAGGTCCCAGCATTTATTAAGCTCTGCTATAAATCAAGTCTACTGAAATAGTCATAATGCATTCTATTAGAAAGCATAAAAAATATAAATGCAATATTATGTCAGCCTTTCAGCATAATGGTTGTGGGATTTGCAACGTAGTTCACTACGGTGATCCTGAGTCAGCACTTCCAGGAAGTGGAAATCAAGGGTAACCCAGCTGGTAAGTTGTAAGGAAACAGTAATTTTGTTCTTTACTTGCGATAATAGCTTCACTGAAGAAACCCCATCTGGCTGTGCTTAGCTAGCCTGGACATCTTCTTGCTGGGCTGATGAAGACACCAGCATGTTTTTTGAGATTATTTGCTCATTAAAGTGCGATGTTCTTGGGGGAAGTGGGGAAGAAAGGAGAATTTCAGCTGTTTTAAAATCTTCTTGACCACACACCCATCCTAGCTACCATGTAATGTGTTTAGTTTAGTTTAGTTTAGTTTAGTTTAGTTTCATTTCGTTTTGTTTTTTTTAGTTTAATGAAGACTGATGAATTTGTTTCCCTGAAAGGACAATCTCAAGTCGCAGAAGGAGATTCTCAAAATACAACAATATTGCTGCAAAAGCAGGAAATGTCTGTCTTCTAAGCAAACTGTAAGGAGGTCTCATGGGTCATGTGGTAACATAGAAGGGCACTGGGTAGTACGGTACCAAATTCTTGGTATTTCTTTGAAAAATCTTGAATTGAAATTTGTTTAAATATTGATTACACTAGGATGTTGACACATTGCTTAATCCTCAAAAAAACGTTGTTCCAGCTCTTTAAAACCAAAACCAGAGCCAAGCTGGTCGAAACTAATGTTCGTCATCAGAGAGTGCCAGTAAACTGTCACCAAGATATAGCAGATGTCATTCTGGTCGTACTTCAAGGACACGGGGAATCCAAATTACCACTGACAGAAGGGTAGAAATCCTGTCAGGATGATATAGATGCTCTCTGCCCCTCTGTGAACACCATCAGATTTTGTCACTCAGATGGGAGACAGTGGCACTACCAGAAACTGCCACATAAATACCATTATATCAGTTGTGACAAAGTGCTGTGTGAAATGGTAATCCAAGAATAATTACGTCAGGATTGTCTGACTCCTGCCTACCCATGATGCTATGGAGGATATATGCTGATTACTTCTTGTGCTTCAGTGCCCTGATATATTTTAGCATAAGATATTAGTGAATAATTCCATGTGTTCTAAAATCTCCCTAATATTTTCTTTTGTCATTATTAAAAATGAATTGCCGATTTGCTAAGAGCTATGTTTTTTTCCAAAAACTTAAAAAACCTAAAAAACCCCAAAATTAAAAAAAATATTATAGCAAAGTATTATTTATTGAAAGAAATAAAAGACAAACATTTCTCTTAATGGTTGGTTCCTTCTTGTGTTCTTCTAAAATCCTAGAAGAAAAGAACATACCTGCCCCTACCCTCAAATACTGTTTGGAAATATCTTTTTTTCTTTCCTTATTTTCTCATACAGTCATATGAAGAGTTAAATAGAGTAATTTTTTCGAGTCACAAGGATCTCAATGGTGATTTATGCTCTCTTTCAAGAAACTGCTGAACATAAAATTCTTTATGATATTTTGTGGACATTACAATTACAGCGTATGTGAAAGGAGGGTGTCAAAAAGATGGAGCCAGGCTCTTCTTGTTTGTGCTAAGCAATAGGACAAGAAGCAATGGGCAGAAACTGATGCACAGGAAGTTCCACCTCAATATGATGAAGAACTTCCTTAATGTGGAGGCGACCGAGCACTGGCACAGATTACTCAGAGGGGCTGTGGAGTCTCCCTCACTGGGGATATTCAAGAACCATCTGGATGCAATCGTGTGCGGTGTGCTCTGGGATGACCCTGCTTGAGCAAGGAGGTTGGATCAGCTGACCAGCTCAGGTCCCTTCCAACAAGATCCTTTCTGTGATTTTGTGATTATTGTTAAAACATTTTTTGCATTTGTTTTCTGCTCTTAAAATATTGTTTTCACTATACAATAAATCACTTTGAACAAGTGCTTGTCAAAACATTTTGTAAGATACAAAAAATATTTGTAATTGGCTATTCCCTGAAAAAGACTTTAAAATAATTTCTCTAGAGGTAGTTGCAAACAGACAGGAATTGGCCCTGCTTCAAGCTACAGCAGCTGAAGCAGTGCAAATCAGGAAGCCTTACAGCCACCGAAGTACCAAATTAACACTTCCTTCATGCTCTATTCTACCTGTACCAGAGAAAGACAATAACATTATAGACAAATTATTTCTCACAGTCCCTCCTGGTGTTCCCATCATTGAAAGCACTTAAAACAGCTGCAAAGCTTGCTTCAGTGATGTGGGGTCATTCTCAAACTTAGCATCAGTAGCCTGAGAGAAAATATATTTGAGCTTATTTCTTTGTTTTTCTTGATTGCATATTCTTCTCTAACTTGTTCTCTATTTCCAAACAAGAAAAGACAAATGAACACATCTATGATACATCTCTCTAGGGCGAAGTACCCCTTCAAAAAGAGAATCTTGCTCTAAATAAATTACAATCTACTCCACTCCTGACAAAAATGTGAATTATCATTAAACAAAGACTTTCGCTGACTTTCTCAGGAATTATATCTAATGGCCTGAGGCATTGCAGGCATTTTATCCCTGTCAACGTTGGTGAGAAGCAGAACTGTGAGAAAGAGATGAGTTGACACTGAAATTCAGAGGGGGCAGGAATGGTGAGTGAATGTCTGCATGGTACTTAGTTGTCGGCTGGGGGTAGAGTGTGGCAGATAATTGTTCAGTACCTGCTTCAGGCTCTGGAAGACAGCAGAACACCGTACCAGATGCTTTGTCAGAGCTATTAAATAATAAAAAAGAAGTCTACCCTGATTATATGGCTACTCTAGCTAGATAGCAACATGAGAAGCTGCCAGATGTTCCTGAAATCACAGACATGCTCCTGATATCACAGTAGACAGCTAATCTTAGCCATCTAGTTATACTAACAAGCTAATGGTGTGATTACGAAAAAGCGGACAAGAACTTTGTGGTTTGCAAGGCAACCCTAAGTTCAAAAAAATGATATTAAAGCACTTGAAGAAGAATAAAAAAGGTGGTGTGTTTATTTAGGAAGATGAGGGTAGGAATGATGAAAATGTAGGAATGTTTATTTTTCGGAAAAGGTATATAAAGAGGGTATATAAGGAGTGCCAGCTGGAGATCAGCCCTACTCTTGATCAATGTAGCTTGTGCAGGACTATAACCCTTTGCTTTTCTTGAACCTACTGATGTCAGACTTCTACAGTCAGGAAAGCTGCGTGTTTCTCCCCAGTGCTATTGAGGGCATACCGTGAGTGCTCTTCCAAACATCAACAGGGGAACACCCAGAGGGTGCCTTGTAATAACATCATCTCTTCCTAGCAGGAAATGTCATGTCAAATTTGAAGCCCCAGAACATGAAAGAAAAGATGTGAAAGTAAAAAATAAAATGCTATGAAACCTTTGGTGAGGAAAAGTGACCAGCAACATGCTAAAGAAAATGTGCAGCAGATAAATGACTAAAAAAGCAGTTTGAAGTCTCATAGAAAACATGTAAAAGGAAAACTTCAAAATACAGAAAATCAAATTGTCTCAAAAATGTTGAGCTACAGAAGTTGTATCTTGAAAAAAATTCCTCTTAAAAATAGAGATAACTTTACCAGCTAGTTGGTGATGCTTCCCTAACCAAGTTTATACTTGCAATAAACTCGTACTGCAATGTTTGGTCCCATCTTAGTCTATGCAATATATAGTATATAATAGCATGTAGATGGTTTAATTGTTTTGAAGCATCCCAGCTCATTCTTAAAAGGAAACTTGCAAGTATGTTTACTGAAATACCAAGAGCAAAATCAAAAGAGCGAGAAAGTACCCAAACAGTAAAATGGCCATGTCTTTTTAGAGATTAACTAGTACAATTTAAAGTGTTTAACAAAATGGCTCTCAGCCTCTTTATGGTTCCAGTTTTAAAAGGGAGTTTTAAAGTTTAGGAAGGAAGTTTATTTGTCTATTTTTTTCAAACAATTGTTGGAATTATTGAAGAAGTTTCCCTTTCCCTTTCCCTTTCCCTTTCCCTTTCCCTTTCCCTTTCCCACTTTTGCATTTCCACCTTTTCCCCTTTTTCCTCCTCAGTTTTTCCACTTCGCTTTATTTATTTTTTTCTTTCTTCTCCTCCTTCTCCCCTTTTCCTTCTCTTGATATTGTAGTTCTGCCTACTTACTGGTTGCTACAAGTGTATCAGACAGCAAAGCAGCCACAGTTTTGCTGGAACACAGTTAATTTACTCAATTTTTCTGCTGATCTCATGGTGTTTTGTTTTGCTTTTGTGACCAAAACTGTGTTGATAACACATGCATGTTTTCAGCTGTTGCTGAACAGTGCTTTCACAACATGTTTCGCACTCTGTTTGGCTAGCAAGTAGGCTGGGGGTGGGCAGGAGGCTGGGAGGGAATGCAGCTGGGACAACTAACCTGAATTCACAGAAAGAATCTTCAATATTCTCTATCATATGAGATTAGTTTCAGAAGTAAAACTGATAATATTGGAAGGGGGACTGTGGTCCAAAATAGGTACTCCTGGAGTAGCTTAGCATTTCTAATCACTCGTTTAGTAAGAAGTGATTCCTTTCGTCTCACTTCGCCTTCCCCTTTCTTTTTTCTTTTTCTTTTTTTTTTTTTTTTCCCTCCACTTATTAAATTGTTCTTTTCCTGACCCATAAGTTTTTTCACTTTTACCTTTCTGAGTTTCTCCCCCATCCAGATGTCGGGAAGTGAGTGTGCTACCAGATGGGGGCTTACTAGCTGTGGCCAAATCACCACAGAGACTTATATCTCTTCAACGTGAGAAAGCCAACATAAAGAAACAAAACATTATTATGGCACCAACCACAATATTTTGGAATATATCTTTGTGGGTTAAAATCTTAGGGTGTGCTCTGTCCTCTGACGTAATGTGTTTGACCTTTTGCTTGGATAATGCTCCTGTTCCTGGCTTCTACAAGTCTTCCAATCTCCTGTGTGAGTTTTGTGTGTTTATATTACATAAGTTCTTAAAGTGGTGGTCTGAGTTGTTCCAAAAGGGAAGAGTGAATAATGATTGTATTCCATCAATGTAACTCTTGATTTAGGAGTTTAAATCTTTCACATTAGCCTGTAACATAATATTTTTGATAGGCCAACAGAAAAGCATTCCTTCAAAGCAAACCCTTTTTTCAGAACAAACTTTCAGAATACAAACATGGATGTATCTTCAAACTGCTGTCAATTTTCACATATATTATAGATCTAAATGCCCTGTTAAAACTTAGCTTGTCCAAAAATCACATTAAGTGATTAACCATTTTACGAATTATATTTATAGTGGTTTATTTTATTTATTTATATGAATAAGAAAAGGTTGTTATACTGAGTTTGGCAGGGTCCTCTGGAGGTCATCTGGTCTAAGCCCCCCTGCTCAAGCATGGCCACCTAGAGTCAATTGTTCAGGACCATGTTCAGAGGGCTTTTGAGCATCTCCAAGGATAGAGATACCACAGCCTCGGGCAACCAGTGTCAGGACTCAGTCATGCTCACAATTAACAAGTGTTTTCTTAACTTCAGAGAAACCTCCAGTGTTTCAGTTTGTGCTCAGAAAGTCCTGTTCTACAGAGCTGTGTGGTGGTGCGCCATTCCC